>JAOUZG010051355.1:3312676-3350510 GCA_026289955.1 Argiope argentata
TATATATATATATATATATATATATATATATAACGAAGAGCTGGAGCTTCTTTTTATTAATGCTATGTCTTCTATAACATTGTATTTTGACCTTTAATTTGTGTAACTGAAATTGCATAAGAAAACTGAATTTGTGTTTGTTATCAAAATTGTTTAAGCAATATGAATTTAGACGGAAATACATAGCGTGTTGTTGATATTCCTATCAACTTCTTAAATTGAAAAAATTGCAAGTGATTATGTTTCAGTTTTATTAACGTCCCTTTGTAAATCAACACTAGACTAATTTGGGACGAACCTCGTTACAGAAAGTTCCACACTTCTCCGGAATGAGCGCGATGTTTCTACATTTACTCTGAACACTTAAGCGGGATGGTATATAAGGTATGGCGTGGGAATCATCAGTCATCCCTTTCGGAGAGCGAGCTTTGATAGTTGGCTTAGCCTGTGAGAACGTCTTTTCTTTTTGGAGTGGGTCCTATAGCTTCACTTCTAACTGAAATTATTGTATTAAAGATAATTAATTCACACTGAATTTGTAGCTGGTGTTACATATATTTAATACACGTTTTCCGAGACAAAGTCTGAATTTTCGCATGGTTTTTGTGAGAACTTTCGTAACAGATCACAATTGCAGTTTCATGTTAAATTGAAAATATAATTGGTTGGAAAATGAACGTCCTCAAGCCATATTCGTTTTTTGCTACATTTATATTAAAGGCCTGGTCGCCGATTAATCGCCAATTTAGTTTAGTTTATATTAACCAATTCGTAACTTAAAGCGTAAAGTAACAGTAGGTCTATTTTGGGACGAACCTCGTCATTTTGAACCTTTTTCAGATGACGAGGACGGCACCTGAACTGGCATCCTTCTCTCCACACTACACCAGCGGGAGGACGTTTGGCCCTGATGGATTTAACGTGCAACAGATAGCATTACATGACGGTTCTTCGGTGGAATCGGGTCTCGAATCTCAAACCCTACGGTTCAGGAGTCGAGACCCTACCACTTTGCCACCACGACCCTGCAAACGATTATAGATTGTAGCAGAGAGCTATTGTAATTTGCTAAATAAATTACTGCAGGACACTTTAGCAGAGGCGATACAACCGGTTATTACTTTAAAAACAGAGTTAACAGGTTACTTAGTTTACAATTTTAACTATGTCTTAATTCGGTATTTATGTTGTTAGTTATGACACTTGCCTATAGACAAGCCCTCTGCAAACTAAGCAGAAGATTGAAGCCGAAAAGAGTGTCTCTGGTTTTTGAAGTAGCGCCAACTAGCGCCAAGAGTACGACTAAGCTACACACTCACCACATTTGCTTGCACAGCCCCTTTTTACAGGCGGGCACAGTTACACATCTCACAGATAGCACACTGAAGAGCAGCTATGCCCGAACCGGGATTCGAACCCGGGACTCCCAGAATACGAGGAAGACCCGCTACCTTTGTGACAGAAAGCCGGCTTGGTATTTATAAGAGATATATATGAATTGGGCAATTAGTGACCTTCGTTTAATAAATGTTAAACATGTGGTTTTCCATTTAGAATTACAGTAATCCCGTATGCACATTTGAAAGATATAAACCTCGGTTTAATGGTATAATTAATATCCAACATCTAACATGGTTTTGAATCACGTTATAAAATTTTATACCGTTAATGCTTTCAAACCTTAGTTATTTCGTATATTTCTCTCTAAATAATCTTTTTACAATAATTTAAAACCTATTTGAATATAAAAATTGTTAAAAGTTTTAAGTTGTTGATAATGGAGAATTTATTGAAAAAATATTATGTAATGAAAAATTATTGAAAAAAAGAGAGCGCTAAATTAAAAAAAAATATGCTTGATAAAATAATTTATATCTAACTTTATATTAAACATTTTACCATAAAATTTAAATTAACTAGAATGAAAATTTAGAGATTTATAGAAATAAATGTATGGTTTTTTTTACAAAGAAAGATTTAACTTCTGATTAATATTATTCAATGAAATTTGCACTTGTATTGCATATTTAAATTCACGAATTAGAGAAAAAAGAAACATTAAAAGGTTTGCAATAGATTTAAATATTTCCCCACGATCTCTTTCCAGTAATATAAGTTACTATAAACCTTATAACATAATTCTCAAACTATTTATTTCAGTATCCCAAGAGAACCGCTTTTCGACAATTCTACTTCGCTAAGGGGTGAGACTCAGAAGAATGAGAGCATTTCGGGAATTTTTCGACATTCTTTGACCGTGATTTCCATATTATAAAATACTTTTTGGTTCAGAATTTCCACACATGCATATGCAAGCATTTTTTGAACCGTTCTATTTTGTTTTATGTCACAATTGTGTATTGATGTCTGAAATGGTTAGCTTTAAAAGGACAAAAAGGTTCTGGGATTGGCATGAAAAATATTTTATGTAATATCATTAAATGTGACCTAAATTATCTACCGTTATTAATACATTATGATGGGAAAAAATCATGTATTTGAGATGCCCCTATTGGAGTCAGACCGTCAGTTCTCACAAATACACGTTAAAACTACCACGCGTACAAAGTCGCGAATAAAAGTTAGTTGTTGTTGTTGTTGTTACTAATGGCACTTGCCCATGAACAAGCGCCCCTCAGCAGTATATTTAAGCCGAAAGGAGCGTCTCTTATTTTTTTTAAGTAGCGCCAACTAGGGCCAAGAATATGACTCAGCTACACACTCACCACATTTGCTTGCATAACCCCTTTTTACAGGGGGGGGGCACGTTCACACATCTCACATATAGCACACAGAAGAACAACCATGCATGAACCGGGACTCGAACCTGGGACTCTCAGAGCACGAAAAAGACGCGCTACCTCTGAGCCAGAAAGCCGGCTTAAAAGCTAGTGATACACAAAAATCAATTTTGGTTGTTCGTGCCTTATACACTGCCATATCATTCATAACATTATAATAAAACTTTGCCAATTTATTGCTTGCACTTACTCAATGTTTATAGGCATTGTACAATGTCTATATCTAATATATAAAAATGATTTTTCTTTTTTTTCGTATTTTACAAGTTGCTTTTCATGTTTTTCACATGACCAGTTGTATGCCGGACAGCCAATATATTTGTTTTTGTTGTTGGCGAAAAAAAAAAACGGTATCTACCCTAAGGCAATTGAAAAATAAAGTAAAAAAGAAATGGAATAAATAATATTTGTATTTCTTCATCTTTTGTCATTATATTTCAATGCTGATTGTCATCTATAAATTAAATATCATTCTTTCTTTTATTCCTAATTAAACAAGATAGCCATTTCTAATTTTAAATGATATTTCCAAAATTATTACTTTTGTGGCAACAACGCGTAGAGTAGCAGCTAGTAGATAATACGCAATAAAAGATTAAAAGGAAATATGCTATGCATATTCCAATGTATCATGTCAGAACATAATTTCTTGTACGGCCAAGCATCATGTGCTCGTGCAAGTGAAATTATATTTTTATTCATTTTAATCGTTTCATTGAATGATTCACTTTAGCATTGCAAACGATCCGAAAAAACTTTGTCTCGTATTTATTGTTTTAAAAAATATATCGCATTTCCTATATATTTTATTTCATATAACCACGCGTTCAAAATGACATTTTTCTAGGTTTTATTTGATGTAGTCATTCATTTTTTTTAATCAGATATTTTGTAAATGCAATGGCTTCGAGTTATTAAAAGCTGATTTTTTGAGATGCTCGGGTAGATAGTAAAATTTCCATTTTTCGCCTACAGATTTTTGTTGAAGCCACAAACCTCATCCTAAAAATAACATCATGTTCTGACATGAAAAAAAACATTGTCTACTCTAAAGCGCTTGAAAAATAAGTTTAAAAAATGAAATAAATATTACTTATACCTCTTCTTTATATAACATTTTATTTCAATGCAGGTTTTAATAGTCAGAAAATAAATTTCGAATAAACACGATAGCCATTTCTAACTTCAAATAATATTTTGAAAATTATTTCTTTTTCAGAAAACAACTCCCCGGGTAGTTGCTAGTAGATAATAAACAATAACTAGCTAGACGAGTAGCATTTTACTATTGTAACATTGAGTATGAAAAAAGTATTACATCACTTTAGAATTATTTGAATCTTTTGGTAGGTTCTGCATCTAAATGCCGATTTAAAAAAGATCTGCAACTGGATTGGCTGCGGGAAGAGGCATTCGATGGGAAATGCTCAACATTTTTTGCTAGTTTCAGTCTTTTCTCATCTGAAACAGAGAGTCAGCAGGAAATAGATAAAATGCATGACGAAGAACAGGCGAGGCATTTTGCTTCATTGACTGCTACTTTGGTTGCGATGCATCTCGATGGAGAGGAAAGAAGCACGAATTTTGTTGGTGATATTGATCCGCACGAAGCCCGGTTGGATGGGAGAACGTTCCGGAAAGGCATTTCCTGTTACATTCCTTTTTGCATCCAAAATTATCCGTGATTTTCTACCACTTGGAATGCATAAAAATGAGCATGGAATACCGCTTTTTTTAAAGTCTAAGAATTTTTTTTTACAAGTCCTCATCCATATATAAGAGAAAGCAAAAAATATGTTTTGAAGAAACAATTTATAAATAATTTCATCAGGATTTAAGTTTATTTATGTTTTCGATATTTAAATTTATTATTGAAAAATATCCGGAATGAGTAAACGAAAACAGTTTTATACCAAACGATTTTTTGTGAGTTCATTTTCCGATCTGAATGATAAGCGCTGAAGTTTATTTTTAATCAACAGTATGATTTTTATATTTAAAATATGGCATCAGAAAATGTTGGTTTTCAGATCTCTAAATTAAAAGTGAGATGCTTGAATAATATATTTCGAAGAAACCTATATAAACAGTTAAAATAATATCTTAGATATGTTCTGGATATTAACGCTTATGCATAAAAAATCAATCCGATGAGTAATCGTAAACAACTTTATTTTATCTTGTTCAGTTTCTTATTCGAATGCTGTGCTTTGAATTGCATTTTGCAATATTTTTAACAGCATAATTTTATTATTTATACTTATTTAAGAAAGATAGTGGGAAAAATGAGTATTAAAATATAATTTCTATATATTCAGTGGGAAAAGTATATATAATTTTTTTAAAATATTTGTAATTTTAATAAAGGATAATTAAACAATTACAGAGTTTTAACGCTCTACATATCAAAAATGATTTCTATAAAACGAAAATATTTATTTCTTGTTTCAAATTCTTAGTAAAATTCTATATTTCTGTTGTTAGTTGTTGTTACTTATGGCCCTTGCCATGGACAAGCCCCGCTGATACATCAGCAGATTTTAAATCGAAGATATGCGCCTCTTGTTTTTTACAAGTAGCGCCATCTAGGGCCAATAGTGCATCTTAGAAACACACGTCACAACCCTTTTTAGGGGGCAGACTTCCTTCGTACATATTCATTCATTCATCTCAGATCGTAATTTAGACCTGGAACAGAGAACGATCACCTCTGACCTAGTACCTCCAGCGGTATTATTCTCGACATGGAGGACTTTGCGACCAATGCAGATTTAACGAGCTCCAGCCGCTATACAATCAGTCTATAATTTTTCTTTAAGTCACCTGATATACATTTGTACGGTGTCCTCGGAAACTTTTTATAATGTTATTACTTGTGACCGGAAATAATTAAATAACTTGGAAATCCATTAACTAAAAGAATAAAAAGTGTTTTGAAATAATATTCAAAAATTTTTTAATTCAAAAAACAACAACACTGCGATAAAATAAATTTTACAACTCAAATAGTTAGCATACGTTTAATTAACTAATCCTAGGTTCAAAGGTTTTATATGTTGAGAGTTTTAATTGATTTCTTCAACTTGTATACTCAGGCGTCATCCTTGTAATCTGACCACCGTTCAACATTGCAAGGTCCGTCCCAAAATAATTTTAGTGTTGTTTTAAAGCGGAATGCTGGTATAAGTAAACTAAACATCTTGCATCTGTAATTTATATATAGTAGGTACACCAACTTTTAAAACATTATCATCCTAACCCTTTGCGGTCCGATGTCGAGTGTGACTTGACATTCAAGGGTGTGCATCATTTTGTCGTTTTATTTATTTATTTTTCAAATGTAATTGCTAATAACACCTACATAATGGTTAAAAGATGTATGTTAATTTTTTAAAGAAATTCGACTCAAAAGAATTTTATATATTTATTTTTCATAGCGATAAACAAATCTTTGTATTAGGTGAATAATTTTGCATCCAATTATTTTTCGGACTGCAAAGGGTTAATAAGTAAATCTTCGTAACTTGATAGTTGAGTGAATCTTTAAGTGAATACAGTACAAGGTAAATTAATACTCATTTCTTTAACAACGAAGACAAAATGTGTAGCTTAGAATATAGCATATCCTAATATACTTAACTTAAAGGATCCTTTACAAATAGATGATGTGCTTTTGTATATTACCAGAGATTCTTTCAATATATTTTTTTGAAAATTCTTGGAGAACTAGATTTATGCTTACGAAATTATATATGTTGACAAGATTAGAATAAAGAACCGTCGTTTCCAAAAGGGAATCAAATCGCATTTTGCTTTGCATGAGATTTGCACACCCATAATCTCACAAGAATAGTTTATTTCTTTGGCAGTTGTTTTCGAATACGGTATGGGTTCCCATACTATCAACAAAAACAGTAGAAATGAAGCAGACATTTCTGTGTGAATCATCTTGCTGATTCTCCCATTGCCATGCAGCAACGGTCGTGCAATGGAGGCAAATGTACCTCTGTGACTGAGAAGCGGGTTTACTGCTGATGACGTCATCAAATCCGGAAAGTCTTGTTTTTCGAGGTTATCTTTTGCATAATATAACATTATAGAACTTTATCATTGGGGAACTAAGACAACAATATCGTTTGTTGACAATAAAAGCAAAACTAACCTCTTACTCTTCAGGGGCATTAATAACATTGATTTAAACATGCTGTAGTAATATCTTGAGGTTACATCTTACTATATCAAAAGAGATTTGGATTTGAAAGTAGACATTTTGGGTTGTACGGCAATAAAGGCCATTATTTCTTGAAGTCCCAAACGGTCTGCTCTATGAAGGAACCCAGGTTCAAGATGCTATTTGGGGTCCTAATTTTTTGTGAAGTAAAAGGAACAACAATCATGAATATATATTGTTAATGCACATTTATTTAATGCATTTTATTAATGCATTGTTTTTTTTAAATGCATCAGTTATCAATTATTTCAGAAAAAAATTGCAATTTCTTTTTCAATGATTAATACAGAAAGTGATTTAAGCGTTCTGAGAAATGGCATTATCGAAGATATATTCTTTATTAATTTTAATTTGCTGAAAAAACAATCAGTACTTGTTATATAGTAATTGGCAAGCAACGTAAAGAAAAGTTTTAATGCAGTTAATAAATTTAGAGATAACTCATAATAATAATTTTTAAGTATTTATAGCAATATATCTTGTGCGTTATTTACAAATCTTTCATTTAAAATCAAATCCAGTAGGAAATAAATTTCCTGTGTTAGGTTTTTCTTTACATTTTTGTTAAAAAACTTACAATTTTTTGGAACATTCCCTTAATTTATTCATTTTTAAAAGTCTTTATACCGGTGATTAATTTGAAATCAGAAATAATATTTGGTATGCTTTTAAATCTATTTTCTATTTTTACAATAACACATCACTTATAGCGTTATAAAAAATAACACATAAATTCCTATTCCTTGATTTTTATAATTTCATCTTCTGCTAATTTGGAATATAATCTTTTGCATTTTTCAACGATAGGGTCCCATAGTCGTGGGATCCCGGTACATAGAATCTGCCGCATATCCCAGATGGATGGCCCTGCTTGAAGCCAAAAGATTGCAGTTAATAGATCAAAAAATCCCACATCAAATAAAAATAGTATTTTAGATTATTTTTGTATAGTTACCTATAGCATTCAAGTGAGGAAATCGGTACATATATTGATATAGGAGGGTTTGTCAAAATTTTATTTTGTGATATCTCACGAAAATAAAAGGTATAAATGACAGACATCTATTGAGGAATTAATTATTTAAAGATTATACGCTTTCGCGTGCAATAAAAATTTGGTAAAATCGATACGGTGATTGGAACTGAAGAACACCATCTTCATAGAAATTTAGAGTGTCCATGGTTTTACGATTTCTTTCACCAATGGAGGGTAGTGGAGGATAGTTCTTTCATAAGTTGATAAAAGAATGAAATTTCATTGGAAATAAACACTGGAGAAATAGATGCACTGGTTAGGAATGAGGAACTATATCATGAACTTTTCTCACTCATTGGGAATATGAAATAAAATAAGTTTTTAAAAATTTTTTCCAAGAAGGTGATTGTGAAAGATGGATGGCAACTGATGGTAAATGAGGAGGTTTTAAGTTTTCATATCAAATAAAATCTGATATCTGAACTGTGATAAGCCTGAGATACAGCTTACTGGTTTTTAAAATTTATTTTAAATACCTATATATCTTATTTGATATTCAATTTCTAAACAGAAAAATATCACTTAAATATGTAGAATATAAAACATATAAAACAGAAATTATAAGTATGCAGACAGTAAATATTTGAAAACAGCAGAGACAGGTTTTATAATCTGCAATTCATGCACCCATTTTTTACATCTAATTTTTCAAACTACGGAACAGTTTTAAACAATTGTTATATATGAATTATAAGAGGACGCACTAAATTTTAAAAGGTATAATGAAGAAAAAGAAGGCGTATTTATAAACGTACCAGCTGAAAACTGCAAATTAGAAATATAATAAAAACAATAAATGTAGTAGCAGTTCTTCTGGCATCAAAATGTAATCCAAATTTTTATTTTATCTTGGATACAATTAAAAATATAGTACAATTTAAGAAACTGAAAAACATTTATTAAGATCCTTTTAATGACAAAAATTCCTAAAACGAGAATGCTATAAATACCAAAATTATTTTATCTGATGTTTATTCTGACATTTAGCACCTAATATATCCTAAAACGTACCGTAATAAAATTCTCATTCTTATTAAAATAAATATAAGAATTTTTTAAAACATTCTCACGATATACACTTTTGAACAACCGGTAAATTGTATACATTTTTAGATAAAAAAATTCAAATGATGATTTAAAATGTTAAAGTGAAATCAATATCAACATTAATATACAACTGTAACCGTAATCTTTTGCCTATTTTTTGATAAAAACATAAATGAAACGTTCTCATTTGTTAATATCATCTTGATGTTAATAAGTCATACCTACCTGAAAGTAGTGAGCATCCTTACCATCACTATAATATAGGTACTAGTAGATGCTGAATAGTATGGATTATGTAACTGTGTGACTAAGTAGTACTGATAGGCCATTTACAAGATGTTCTGGTGAAATATTTATAAGCCAGATAACATCTATGGTACAAAAGTAATATCTTTTGAATTGTAGTTATGTTATTCTTCAATAAACTCAAACGATATGAGTTCAGTTCTAGGGCAATCTGCATCCGCCACACTATTCACATTGTTAATAAAAACTTTGTCACAAAACTCATTCTCATTTCCCCCTAAAAGAGTATGGATGTATATTGTTGCCTATTTTCCAGACCACTTATGCAAAATTAAGTACCTTTCTGGGAACATATTCAAAATAAAATTTATGTTATTTCCGAGGATTAGGGACTATTTTTGCATTTAAAAATTTTACAATAAGGTAAAAGGTAAAAAATGATTAATATTAGGAATTGAAAACTTAAGAGATACTAATGACTTGAAATTTTGTATAAAGTACTAAAAATAGCTGGAGTTCGTTTGTTGATCTTTTACAAAGTTTATAATGGGGAATTTATTGCGAGAATAATTTGTAAATTTAGAAATAATTAGACTGATTTGAGCAGTCTGATTTTTTTTTCAATAATCAATAATTCTGCGTTTTGGAGAATCCCTTCTTTGATAGCAATTATCTAAAATGCTGGGCTCAAACAATTAAGAAAAACGGATGAAATTACGTATTTTATGAGAAATAATTCCTTATATTTCTTAATTCGAACATATGTTTACAAAAATCCTTTAGAATTTTCCATTTCACTTCAAATACAATGAATAAAACTTCAAACCGTCAAACCACAGTCAAAGGGTACAAAAAAGAGCAACATTCAACGAAATTAATAAAGTACAAACCGAAAACAAATTATTTCCTAAATCTTAGTACAATTGATAGTATTCAAAGTCACACGTTCATAACGAAATCAAAGTTCCCAAGAGAGAATTGCATCTCTTGTGAGCATGTCCTCCATATAAGACAAGGAATTTTCTAGAAGAGTTTATAGATCTTGGATTCTATAAAGACAAAATCAAGATTTTAGAAATTTCCAGAAGTTTCATTTTATCGCGAAATTTGGCGAATTAGTTACTATGTTCGAGAGTCATTGACTTGGTACCCAGTCAGCTTTCCTGAAGAATTGTTGGAAACAATTATTTTCAAATACAACAACCTTACTTCAAAAAAGCAATATTACAGATTTTAAAAAAAATACTTTGTTTAAATTTTTATTTCGAAAAATAAATTATAACCATATTCCTGATTGATTGCAAAAATAGAAAAATTGTCAGTTTCAAAAAGTATTTCTGTAATATTATAAGCGATAAAAAATATGCAGAAAATATATAAATAAATTTCTTTGCGAAAAAAAAAGTCATAACTTACTTTTTAATCTAGAAAAATAGGAATCGTTTTTCGGTTTCTTGTTTTAAGATCCAGAAGACAAATGAAGCGTGTCAAGCTCTAAATTCTGAACGCGTCTTTTCTTTTTCAAACAATTCCATCTATGAAAATTCTAATACATTTAAAAAAAAAATAATAATGGAATGCACGAAATGATGAATGTTCTTCCTCTTGAAACAAATCTTTCAAGTGAAAATAAGACCGTGTTATTAGTTGCTAGACGAAATGGCGAAAAGATTTCGACGCTGGTATTCGAATTTTGAAAGGTTTCGGAAAATGTGCTTCGTTGGAATTTCACTTTATCTGGTTTCCGTTTTCAGAATGGAAATCATTTCGTTAGTATTCCTCTCATATTCATATTGAATTCGAAAATTTTCATTCGTTGTAAATGTAGGTGTAATGGGAAAGAGGTTTTATAAATTGCGAATCTGAAATTCGAAAAAAAAAATTGAATGGTATTCACGGAAAGAGTAAAAACGTGCCAAAAATGTTACGTTTTAGATGAATTCAAACTTTTAGAATCGTTATATTGTTTCATTTAGAATTTTTTGGAATATTATTTGAGTGCTTTTAATTTTATAAGATAAATCATGATATAACAGCTTTGATGACATTGAGTTGATATTGGACGAATATATTTTAATGAATTAGGGAATGAAAGTGAAATATCGTTTGCTAATTTGTGTTTCTCTCTTGTAATAAGCAATTAAAAATATTCCAATGTGGGAAATAAATGAAAAAAGAGTTAAGTTAATTCACAATCGTATTTTATATAGCTATAATACTCGTCTATCACCACTTTCTATTTATTAATTTGCTTTATTTCAATGTTGTTACTTATAGCACTTGCCATGGACAAGCCCGCTGATTCATCAGCAGATTTTAAGCCGGAAATATACGTCTCTTGTTTTACAAGTAACGCCATCTAGGGCCAAGAGTACGACTTAGCTACACACGTCACAACCCTTTTCAGGGGGCGGACTACATTCATGCAAAATCATTCATACATCTCGGATCGTAATTTAGACCTGGAACAGGGAACGATCACCCCTGGCCCAGTACCCCCAGTGATATTACTCTCGATAAGGAGGACTTTGCGACCACGAACAGATATAACGAGAGCAAATCGCCACGCACTCGGGGATTCTTTTGGCCGGTGAGCTTCGAAACCTTAACCTAAGGAGTACGAGTCCAACACTCTACCAACCAGGCCATGCCGGCCCGCTTTATTTCAATAAAAATATGTATGAAATGAATCCAGATACCAACTAATCAGAGTCACATTGTATTTAAAATCGAACTAATGATAATTAATTTTCACCGTATAAGTAATTATGAATGATATGGTTCAAATTTTAAGAAGGAAATAAAAAAAATAAACAAAAGAAATGAAATTTTTGATTTTAAATTTCAATTTATCATGCGAGAACATTATTATTTTTGTCAGTATTTTTCTTAATTTGTATAAGTAATTAATAAATTTCAACCGGTTTGACACAATCACAAGAATACTTTATCGATCTCTTTCCTCCCTCTCTCTCTATATATATGAGGATATTTTTTAAAACCTTCATTTTTAAAAATATCATTATATATAGAGAGAGAGCTGGCAAGCAAAGCTGGTTCTCAAAGTTTAGAAGCTTAATCGATTTTGAGATGAAATAACAGCTATGATGTCATAGTTCTACATCAACCTTTTAAAAATGCATCCACTTTTCAAGAAGCAAACGTAATAATAAGGAAGTAGGGGCAAAAGCAGGTAAACATTTTAAAAACGCATCTGCTGTCAATGAAGCATACGTAATAATAATGAGATACTTGTATAAGCAGGCAAAAATATTCTTTCCCGTAAATTTCAGAGACATCAAAACCTAATAACCAAAACAACATCATATTCTCACATGATAATAATAATAATAAATTAGAACAAAAATATTTCAAATTTTTTAACCAAAAAATTGAATGATAAACCAAAACGTAAAGGCATGAAGCGCACATTTGAAATATTCTAAGAAAACTGAGATTCTACTTTTCAATCAATGTTAAGGTATAATTATTATGGTATATTTATAATATGCAAAACCTGAGAAATAAACGTATTTAATTAAATATTTTTTTCAGCTTATTGATACTCAAAAATACTCTGGAATTCAACAAATAGCTCTTTTGACAATTTTTTAAAATACATATTTCTTTAGAAAAAAACCATTAAAATAAATGCAACGGTCGATATATAATAAATAGATTAATTTTAACTGATAAGAAAAATGTCTGGCGTATCATCGATTTTATTAAATGGAGCAGCTTTTATAAAATGAAAATCCTTTTATTACATAAAAAAAACGGGAACGAAACGGCATATTTCAATTTTTGAAGAATCTAATTTTTCATACTTTATTCCAAGTATTCAAAATACACGCTTGAGGTACCGGTTTTTGAATTTTATGTTCGGTTTATCATTGTCAAACGATTTTGTTTTCAAAATTCTAATAAATTCAGAGGAGAAAAATTGGAATACACAAAAGAACGAACTTCTTTCTTTTTTTTGAAATAAATCGTTTGACAAAATAAGAGGAATCTGTCATTATTTGAATGAACAGAGACAAGATCACCAAACAGGTATGCATATTTTAAGATTTTTAAAAATATGCTGTTCTAGTAGTTCGCCTCATTCGGTCTCTCACTATCAGAACGAACATTATTGTTGACAATAGAAAGCTCTTTGGCGACATGAATTTTTATTCCATTGAATGGGACCGAAATATTAAGAAATACTATCAAAATTGAAAATAAAAAAAGTTGCAAAAATATAAATAACTTGTTGAAAAAAGAATCAGTTATCGAATTTTTAAGTAAAATGTGTTTCAAAATATAAGGTAAGAAAGGTAAGGTAATACAAGGTAAGAAATCAATCTGGTATATTATATTATTTAAATATGATCCTATTAAAATTTTTGAAAATAGGAGAGTGTTGATAAAAAGATTTATTCAGTTTCATTAGCTTTTGAATTGCTAAAGTGTTGTAAAACTCGGTTAAATTGAACTTACTTTGGTGCAGATGAGATATTTTTTGCTATTTGGTGTTGTTAATGGAAATAAATTTAATTAGAAAAATAATTAACTTTTCTGAAATTTAATGCATTTTTATAAATTCATAAAATGTAACTAGATGGATTTTAGTTAGCAAACTTTTTAATCATACCCAACACCTAAAGATAATGCGAAGAATTCAAATAGTGATAATTCTTTATTGTATCCCCCATTTGTACATAATAACTATTCATTAGTTATGCCGGCTTCCTGGCATAGAGGTAGCACGTCTTCACCGTGATCTGGACGTCCTGGGTTTGACTCCTGGATCGGACATGGTTGCTCTTCTGTGTTCTATCAGTAAGTTGTATAGTTGCGCCCCACTGTAAAAAGGAGTCGTGCAAGTTAATGTGATGAATGAGTGTCAAAAATGGAACTCTTAATCCTAGTTGGCGGTATTACAAAACAAGAGACGCCGCTTAGGCTTAGATTACCTCAGCGAGATTGTCGATGGCAAGTGCCATAAGAATAACTTTATCAATAATTATGAAATAAGTATATAATTATCCATCAGAACAAACCAAACTACTTTGTATTGGTTAATTTTTTACTACTGTTGGCACTTAATGTTTACATTTTCACCGAATAAAAAATACATTAGACACAAAATTCTTATCAGGCATTATATTAGTCGAACAGAAAATTATGCCCTGATGAAATTTCCCTTCTATTATTTCAAAGATCAGTGAAAAGCTATTTTAACATTCATGTACAAAACTATTTTAACCCTTTAAGCGTCGAATGATCAGCATCTATAGCTTTGCAAAAGGATTTTTACTGTAAAAGCAGAAAATAATTAAGATTTCTTAGATCAGAATCATTATTAGGATGATTTTTTTTCGTTTGCGTTTCTGCCGATTTTAGGCTAATAAATAAAGAACGACTTTCTACGTTCGAGCTGTAACATGAGCGTTTTTTGGGATGTTTCCTATGTATATAGGGGAGGTTGTATGACTGAATTGTTAACATTCATGTTTATGATTTATATCAAAGAAATGTAGTATACATTTTTCAATACACAAGAAAAATAATTTCTTGAAGGAAAAAAAAAAGGAAACTATGCTGTCAATTAATTTAATATAATAATGTTTATAGTTTGACATTATGGTTTAAAGGGTGGATTATTTACAGGTATTCAAGGATTTATAACTGTAATGAGTTCCGTACGGCAATAATAATTTAATGGCCGCATGTCTAAGCAGCCAAATATCGTCAGGATCCGGTATCATTTTTGAAGAACTGAACAAAATAAACCTGCCTACATTCATCAGTGATCATACAGAGAGCATAGTATCGATCAATAAGCTTCATCGTTAGTATCACACATATATTATCAGTGACCGGTTACTAAAAATTTTCGGTAATCAAAGACAAACATCTTGTGTGACCGCCCATGTAAAAAGATAAGGACGAAAAAATTGCTCAAAACATAACATATTGCCGACAGCTAAAATTAAAACTATGAAATCTGTACCTCAATTTCTTTTTAGGTAATAGATGTTCTCTAAGATATAATTTTCAAAAAATTAACCGCAGTTTTTACTTTTTTTCAGTATATATTATTGCGTAAAATACTTTTATATTATTTTAAAATTTAAAAATTCGTCTTTTAAATATTATAAATGTTATGTATTTAAAATTTTAAAATTTAAAAGGACACAAAGTATTTTTAAAATTACATTTAAATGATTCAGGATTTATAATGCCTATTGTGTTGATTCTAATTACATTTATTGTATACATTGTAAAACTGAATTGAATGATTTTGATTTAATTACAGAAAAACTAAAAATGGCCATATTGTATTGCCATGAATTAGAATAAAAAAAGAGCTCTAGAAGATTAAATACTATTATATTACAATGAAATCTGCTAAGATGGACATCTTGGCAAATTAGTAGTTTCAAAACACAATGAGAGAAGATATTGGTAGATCATTAAAAAATGTTATATCCTTATATGCCAAATAAAGATACAGAAAAAGCATATTCTGAGAGTTATAAAATATAAGATAAAGTGAATATGTATAATGATCATGCTTTTATCTGTTTCCCACAATTCATTTAATAATTAGGTACTTTTCCGTTAGCTGGGCACCAGCGAAAAAACGCCAAATAATGTAAAATTGCGCCAAATTTCTTTGGCGATTTTATGCTGGCGCCCGGCTAACGAAAAAGTACCAATAATTACAATATTTATAAACACAAAACATCTGCTTAGTTATAATGCAATGATGTGTAGATACCCTGAAGTTATGAATGCAGTTAAATACTATATAATTAAATAGTAACATTTACATACTTACAAAGTTACTAAAATAATCCTATATGAATCATTAACGCTACGTACGTTGAAATGTGAAATTTAATAGATCAGTTCATAAAAGAAAGAGTATTATATGGCACACAACCTAGGGTCACAGAAAGTGTACATCTACCATTATTCCAGAATAATATTGTGAAGTTGCATAATCTTGACATAAAAGCGTCATACGTTGTGATTAATTATTTTACGCGTAACAATCGGATAAAGCATTTGAATACCAATGTTTTCGCATTCCTATGTGGTCTAGTAAATTAATGTGTCACATAGTTTAGGGATTCGAATTAAATGATTAAATGTCTCATTCACAGACTATGCTTTTAAACAACTTTATTCAAAATGTACTTGTCAATGCCTATATTAGTGAAGTTCTGTTCGCTGAAAACGGCCATGTTATTGTAGTTTTTCTGACTTTTCTTTAACCAGAATAGGATTGTAGGTAAGATTCCTTGTGAGTTCTGAAGAAAGGTAATCTACCTTCGTATACTTAAGCTAAAATCTGATTTTCAGCTCATCTAACGTCTAAATTACCCAAGCGTTGTTCATTGGAATATGCTTTAGTTACTCTTTTATATGAAAACCTCACTTATGAATTTGTTAACTTGAGCTAAGTAGAATTAGCTGTAACAACAATTTAATTACACACGAAGACTGAATTACTGGTCTATTGTTTCTTTAAAGTAGGAGAAGTAATTAAGAAAGAATTTTTATATAATTATGCCAAACTAAGTGGGATTAGTCAATGTATTTGTGTTTTCCCAACTCAAAAATAGATTATTGGTCAAAGATTATTTAAATGTAAAAGAAATAGCAAAAAGTATTTATTATAATTTCACTAATACAAATGGTATTAGCCATGATAACAGCACCTTCTGAACATAACAAAATGACTGGACTACGATTGTTTAAAAGTAAAAGAACCATCTCAAAAAGAGCATCTATGAGGAATTATGATAACGCAATTGCTATTTGTCACAAGAAGTTTTGACAACATATAAATAATAAATTCTTGGTCTACTATTATTTAAAGGAAGAAGAAACTAATGAAGAGTGTTTTTGATTATTATTATCATACAAGTGGCATCAGTCACATTAATAACATCTTAAGAACAAAAAAAAATATTGGTCTATAAATATTTAAAGGTAGAAGAAATAACTAAGAAAGAACATCTATGATAATTATGGTAACACAATCACTATTTGTCATAGGAATAAGTTTTCACTACATAGAAGGAATAAATTCTTGGTATACGATTATTTAAAGAAAGATTAAATAAGTAATAAAGCGTGTTTTTGATAATTATGATTTTACAATTGGTATTAGACACTACTATAACATCTTCAGAAGCAAAATATTATTTGTCTATGAATATTTAAAGGTAAAAGAAACTGTAAATAAAGTATATTTATGATAATTACTATAATCTGGGTAGTATTAGTAGTGACAATAAGCTTTCAAAACATAAAGAACAAATTATCGGTATATTTTTATTTACAGGTAAAGACAGGGTTGGTCTGAGGGTTTGGAGGATGTTATGCACCGGAGCTCGAGTTTGAGCTCCCCCCCCCCTCACAACATGATCAAGAATTAAAATAATATTTCGGACAATAATAATAGAACGGAAAAAGAGAGGATGAAATTAAACGGTATAAATCGACGATTTTGAATTATATAAATGTATTAAAGTCTAGCGTAAGTATATAACATATTATAAACCTAAGGTAAGTATATTTATGATAAATTACGTCAACTACTAAATTAGATTGAATACAGTATTTTGAATATCTATGCTATAAAATGTTCAATACTCTTAGATTTAATCACGTCTATTGCAAGAAAGTATCCTTCTGGACGTCAAAAAAAATCAAGAAGTTACAAGTAGATCTGTTTTTCTTTCTACGAAGTAATTCTAGTAATGGACTTCGACTTCAAAAGTTAAAATTCAAGCTTCAACTGGAGAAGAAAGTTAAATATAATTTAAACAATTTTGTAATGGAAATGCTAGAAATTCGTTGAAGAACCGTATGCTTACACAGATATCATCCGATTAGAAAATAATGACAAAAATGAAAATAACAAATTTGATATTCAGATTTATGGCTTTTTATTAAACTGATAGACTTAGAATGTTTATTAAAATCGGGCCTGTACTACACAAAAGAGGATTTGGAAAGAATCCTCAAGGTAGATTTATTTCCTCTACAAACTAGTTAAAAAATGCTTAGCTATGAAATGCAGCTTCACTGTTGGTTAACACGTTTAAAATTGCATGATTAGGTATTTTGTTTTTATACTATTGTAGTGGAACAATATATTCCGTAAATGCGGGACTGCTGTATTCCAGCCTTGCCGCCTCCTGGTGGCTTAAAATAGAACTCCCTCCAGAGCGAGTCGGACTTTCCTCGAGTAAACAGCTAAATTGATCTTGTCCCAGTAATATGCTTTGTAACTGTAAATGTTTAATTGATTGCCTTTGTTTATTTTAAATGTAAAATTGTCTGTTCATTAAATGTTTTAAATTAAAATTACCCCGAGATTTATTCTTTTTAATTGCTCAGACAGTAACCATTACAAAATTGGTGCCCAACGTGGGGTGCCAATTTTGTAATGGCTTCTGTCTGAGCACAGAAAATATCTCGGGGAAACATTAAAACATTTAATTTACATAGACCGTTTTACATTACAAATAAACAAAGGCAAACAATTAAACATTTACAGTTACAAAGCATATTACTGGGACAAGATCAATTTAGCTGTTTACTCGAGGAAAGTCCGACTGTCTCTGGAGGGAGTTCTATTTTAAGCCACCAGGAGGCGGCAAGGCTGGTATACAGCAGTCCCGCATTTACGGAATATATTGTTCCACTACACTATACTATTTTCCGAAAGAAGAGGATGTAAACAATCTACATATTTATATGTGGCTATAATAACTGGAGAGCTAGCACCCCCTTCTCCACAACACAACAGGGGGTGGTTGTTTGGTGTAATGGGTTTGCATCACAACAAACCCTATTACATGACAGATCTTCGGTGGAATCGGGTCCCAAACCTAAACCCTAAGGCTCACATGCCGAGACCTCATCACCATGCCACCGTGGTCCAAGATCTCTTAATAGTTAGAACTAAAGAGATGATCATAAATTTGATATATAAGCATTCTAAGCACCATCAATATCTAATTTTTTCTTATAGTTTAATTTTTAGAGAGTTATCTCGAGGTAATATCTATAGTTCGCTTCCTGTTAGAGAACATGATACATACGTAGCATAACATGATATGACACCACCTTTTCTCCTCCAAGTATAGAATCCTTATGATTTTGTAAGTGATTTTAATTGACAAATGGAAGTTTGCCAAAATTGATTCATATACTGAAAATAGAGAAATGCTGATAAAAACATTGTTTTGTATCATAAAGACTTTTGTTACATTAATAAAAATGGTTTAAAAACATATATTGGTAACAGCTGAGATAGGAGAACTCAACAAATTTGATAAGGTTTGAAGAAAAAGAGAAAAAATATATATAAGGAGAAAATAGACTAGAAAGCAGTCTTATAAATAAAAAGGAAGTAAAATTCGGGAATATCTGAAAAAATATGTACAACAGTTCGAAGCACAGTTGGAAACATATATTGGAAAACTAAGACTATTTTTTATGGAGTATTTTGGAATTTTTATTCAAGTTGAATATATATTTTATGGAAAAGTGGATTATTTGTAGTAGTGGACTACTTTTAACTCAATTTATTCTCCGATATATTGCGCTTAGAAAATGATTTAATAGAAAAAGCATGGATCGAGCTCTTTAAAATGATCTAAAACAGAGATTATGTGATCAAAATACAGAATTATATTTCATTAAAAAATTTAGTGAATAAAATGTTTTAAGAACCATGATTGGACAAAAAAGAACAAACCTCAATCAAACAGTCTGAGGTTTCAAATGCTTGAAATAAAAGATGTGAATAAAAAAAATATTTTGTTGGCGTCAATCTCTGCATACTTAAAGAATAAGTTAATTAATTAGAGTATTATAAATAGAGGCATGTCGAACATATACGTGCTATCATGCCAAATATTCGATTTTTTTTAAAAAAAAAACTTTGGAATCAACTATCAAATACAAAGAGATCTACCTGCCGAAACCAGCCAATACGATGCGGAAAAATTGTCGATATAAAATACTCCATTCGTACTCTTCAAAGCACCAGACTGCCATTCCAAATAGAAGCTTTTGAGCAAACTTCTTTGATCAGTGAAGTTACTTTTGACACATGATAAATCTGCGATCCGAAAACGGTCGCCGTGAAGAAAAGGGGTATTCATTGAAATAAAAGAGGCGAGAAAACCGATGAATTTTTCACACGAAACAAATGCGATTCCGGATTTATAACTTTGCCAGACAAAGAAAGAGAATTTTCTTTTCCTCACAGAAGAAGAGGCGAAGAAAGGAGGAGGATGGCATAACACGCGGCACGAGAAGACGCAAAGAAAAGGAACTCATCAGAACAGGAAGACGTTCCGTGCCTGAAGCAGAGGCGAGGTGGCATTAAACCACAAAAGAAATTCGTAATTCATTACAGTTTTTCAAACAACCCCCCGCGGTGGTCCGGAATTCTTCCAGAGCGAAATGTCACGTCCGTTTGTAGTTCTTTTCCAATGAAAGATATAAATGATAAATTTTATACGAAAGTTCAAAACTGCTTTCGGACTTAATAGTTATTTTCCTTTTGATATATGGGATAGTTATAAAAGTTTACAAAAGAAATTCTAACCATTCCATTGTTATTTTATTCTATTTTTTATATAAATTATTTTATACATTTTTGTTATTTAATTTCGATAATTTTATTTAGAACATTAAAACCAATGTGTTTTTTATCATGTCAGAACATAATATTGTTTTGGGAATGAGGTTTTCTGAACTTTAACAAAAATACGTAGACAAAAGATGAAAGAGTCCATAAGCGAAAAATTGAAATTTTATTATCTTCACGAGCATTTCGAAAAATCAGATATTGATAACGAGTTGTCATTGCATTTAGAAAAGCTCTAATTAAAAAAAAACAAGTTCATGACTACAGCAAATAAGCCCTAGAAAAATGTCATTTTGAGCACGTGGTCATATGGAATGAAATAAATAGGAAATGCGATATTTTTTAAAACAATCAATGCGAGACAAAGTTGTTTGGATCGTTTGCAATACTAGAGTGACTCATTCAATGAAATGATTAAAATGAATAAACATATTATTTAACTTGCACGAGCACGTGGTGCTTGGCCGTTCGAGAAATGATGTTCTGACATGATACATTGAAATATGCATAGCAGATTTCACTTTAATCTTTATTTGAATTCTTTTTTAATTTTTTCGTATACGTAGCATTAAATATAATAACCTTTAAAAAATGAACCCCAGGTTTCTTAGCGTGTTTGAAAATTTTAGACCGCCATTAGTTCAAAAATTCATTTTAAGAAAATAAACGTCTTTCTGCCTGCTTGTTTGTTTGTAGCAAAGATAGCTCAAGCATACTGTGAATTAGACGACTAAAATTTGGTACGTGGTCTATTCACCAAATTTGATTATTTCTATCAAATTTGAGAAAATTATGTTCAAATAAAGTCTGTCTGTCCAACTATTCCAATAAACACGAAAACTATAAAACGAAGATGGATGGCAGGATTCCATACACAGATTTAACATCTTTAATGCAGGCAGCTGTCAAATTTTAGGTTAAAACTAACAATAGGTTGACCATCTGTTGGTCAGTATTTTCAGATACATGTGAAAAACAATTCAAAACGTATTGACTTAAATATATCCAATTTAGCATGGGATTTTGGGAATACAACTGCAGTTTTGTTTCAATTGTTTCACATAAATGTGTCTAAAGCTTAGGTTTGATTTTTGAATATTACTAACGTCTTATCAGGGTTTAATCGCTAAAAATTCTCTAGGAATGACACAATACATTTCGTAAAGATCATACATACAAGATAATAGCTGATATTTCGGAACTATTGCATGATAAGGACATGCAAAGTGTTCTTCAGTACTCGCATACTCTCTAATGATGATGCCGTGCCCTCTTTTTACCACGGAAAGAGGGATGCAGTAGCTTCTGAAGGTATGGACTCCTGAACACCCGAGAGCATAAGTCTGACTTCCAGCTCATATGAGGATGAAACATACACCCACACGCTTGCACAGCCCCTTTTTACAGGCTGGGGGCACATTCACACATCTCGCAGATAGAACACAGAAGAACAACCATGCCCAAACCGGGACTCCCAGAACACGAGGAAGACGCGCTACCTCTGTGCCAGAACGCCAGTCCATATTCTCTAACAATAGATTTATTAGAGAATACGCGGGAAAATGTTGGGAGATTATGCCCGCTGAGTTTTGTTAGTTTTGAATTTGTTTCAAAGTTTTAAACCCTCGAAACACATTACAATGACCTTAATACAATTATTGTATAGCATCTACATATTTTTCATTGGAAGTTTAAAAATCCCCAAGCACCATTAAGTATCACACAGGGCTTAGAGAAGTAGACAACACATTAAATAAAGACATCACATACAAAACAGCTTCTCAGGCATCACATTAGCTTGCACAGTCCCTTTTTGAAAGGGGGGGGATATTCGAAGATTCATATCACAGATAGAAAAGATAAAGAAAAACCATGCGAGAATTGGGACTCGAACCCAGAACGCCTAGATTACGAGGAAGATTTCTCCTGTAATATCCACATATTGTTGTTCAATATTCCAATGTTATAATTAATAGTGAAAGTACCATAATATAATACCAAAATCAAGAGAATCTTATGATAATAGTGACAGGTTCATTATTCAAATAATAGAAAGAATTAAACTAATTTTATTTACAGAATTAAAACATAAAAAAATGTTAATTCAGGGTTTATACTAATGTCAGCTACATATCCAGCAACTCTTTTCTAAAGACATTTTTCTTTGGCATATGTTTGTAAATATTATTTTATAAATATGTATTAGAAAGATTGTATTTTTATTTTAAGTTCAATGCAATAAAACTTGCTTTGTAAAAAAACTAGATTCAAGAAGTTCAAAGGACGTTTCAGAATGCCAAGGAAGATACAAGATACAGATGGAAAATACGTTGGTGTTGTAGTCAATACAATGATAATTACGGCACATGGTGGATTCCGTGGTGAACTTAAAACTTGCTATAGTCAAAAAAATTGTCCCCATAAAATTTAAAATCCATTTAAAACATTATACAATAAAAAAATTAGGGAATTGGGACAAATTGTAATTTTTAAATGCTTATTGTAAGAATTATTATAATATAGATAATTTCATTTTTCTTTTTAAAAAAGCTCATCGTAAGTGGACACCAAAGAATTCCAAACATCTTGTTGAGATAAACGAGTGCTTAGAAATAATTTTTGAAATTTTAGAGCCCATTTTTATTTTAAATGAACGTTCATTTATTGCAGAAGAATATCAATATCATAAATCAAAAGGAAAGGTATTTAGAAAAGCACATATTTATTACAGATAAGACTTGTTGAAAAATGTTGCGAATCTTAGTGGATCATAGTATTGGTAGTAGTATATTCAAAATCGTTTGGAAGATTTGCTTATCATTTTTCAATCAGTTACGTCACATGACACTCTTACAAAAATGCCATAAATGGCATCAATTATGCTCGTAATTGATAGATAAAAAGCAAAAATTGGTGTAACAAATATTAACAGTCTTACAATCTGAAATTTAAAAATATAATATTAATCTGAAATTGAGAATCAAATTAAGTATTAGAGATTCTATTTAAATGGAACTCAATTATTATCATTGGAGAATAATCTATTTCTAAAAGGAGGATAAATTTATGTCTGAATGCTTTGAAAAAATAATTAATGCCCATGAATTAAATGTTTATAAATTTTTAAATAAATGCAAAGTTGAACCTTTCTTTAAAAAAAAATTAGACATCAGCATTATGTAAAGAATTTCTCTGAAAATAAAATAAAGAACATCGCAAACGATAAAAATTAAAATACAAAAGATTATATTTTATTACTTTCGGAGAGTTCTAAAGTAAAGTACATTTGCGAATGAAACAAAATAAAAAACATCGCAAACGATAAAAATTAAAAAAAAACAAACGATTACATTTTATTACATTCGGAGAGTTCTAAATTACATGTGCGAATGAAACAAAATCAAGAACATCGCAAACGATAAAAATTAAAAAAAAAAACAAACGAAAACATTTTATTACATTCGGAAAGTTCTAAAGAACATGTGCGAATGAAACAAAATAAAGAACATCGCAAAAGATAAAAATTAAAATACAAACGATTATATTTTATTACTTTCGGAGAGTTCTCAAATACATGTGCGAATGAATAACTCAAAATAAAAATCTGAAACCAAATGCTTCTCTCTACAGGACGGGAAAATCCACACTAAACAAGAACGATTGTACATTAACATGTCAGATCAACAATTAATCATTCTAATGTTGCTAATGATCTCGTAGGGGAGAAGGATTAATTTTATGACTACCCAAATGCCTATTAAATCGGCACATTAGATATCCTCAAACAAGCTCTTAAACTTTGACATCAATTGAGCTATGTTACTCAGAATCTATGAATAAGTATGCTCGTGGATTTAATTTAAACAAATCATAGATCTTGTGTATAAATAGCTGCCTTTAAATTGAAAAGCTCCATGCTAAAAGTTTAAAATAAATAATTGGTGGAAGATTTTAAAAATTATAATGTTTAGAAGGAAAAAAAAATAGAATCAATCTGATGCAATTTTATTAAATAAGTCGGCAGAAATTCTTAAACTGTAAATTTCGACATGGTGCCCATGTTTATAGTAATGATAAAAGTGAGTGTGTAGTTTTACTTCCTCATAAACGAAGTATAGAGAAAATATAGTAATCATCAAAAAAAGTTTTAAAAATGCGAATTTCAGATTTTGTCGAAATGTTTACTTTTAGACCCTTCTAAGTTCGAAAAACACATTTTTAGAAAATGTTCGTCTATCTGTTCTCGAAGATGTAGAACTATAACATCATAGCTGTTATTCCATCTCAAAATCGATCAAGTCCCAAAACTGATTACCAGTTAGAAAAAATGAAAACAAAAGTTTTTCAAAAATTAATATTATATATATATATATATTTGAGGCATACAGACCAATAGAGAAATTTCGTGATTATTTCAAACCGGTTTAACTGGTTAATGACTTATATTAACTAAAAAAATTGGGACAAAAATAACGATGTTCTCACATGATAACTTGAAATTTGCTATCCTAGATTTCGTTTATTTTATTTTTTTCTTTCTTCTGCAAAAAATATATGTTAATTTAAATAAAATATGCGATTTTTGAGCTAAAAATTGAAAGTCATTTCACTACAACATAATTTCCTATTACATATACACTGTATTTAACGACTATACTCCTTATCGTTAAATTTTTGAGACTCAATTTAGATACGCATTTTCCTAAACGATATAGTAACAGTTAGTTGATTAAGATCAGTTAGTTTTTTGCCACTTCTTTCATTTCAAGTTGAATAAACACAAACGCATTGAATAAAATTAATGTCCAAGTAATCGTTTTATCTGTGGATCAACCCAGAAATTTTATCAAACATCTCTGGATTAAGACTATACAAAATCAATGGCGCATGTTCTTAGAAATAAATAACAGTGGCAGAAACGACAATTCCAAAACAATTTTTTACTGCCCAATCCTCACTGGTCACTAAACTTCCCATTTTCTCAGCTATCCGACTGGACAAAAAGAATTCACGCAAGTGGGCCATTTATGCAGGGCCATTACCGCCAGAATGCATCATGGTTCGCTCGCATGAGCGATTTCAAGATAAACATTTCTCGACCCCCTTTCGGCTAAAGATTAATTCTCTGAAGCCCAGACCCAATGCTTTTCCCGGATTCCTGTTAACCGGACCCGCAACACATCCGGTAAGGCCCTTGAGTGCCTTCCACCTCGTTTCCGGCCCCCATAACTGCCGGACTCGGGCCCTGTATTGTTAGCACTTTATTTCGGCCCCTTATCTTTGGTCACGCGAGTGTGTCCAAACGCCTTTTCGCTCTTACTTTTTAGATCGTCTGAGAGAGAGGGGTACTTAAGAGGAAATTGTGAGTTGCGGAACAGGTCGTTAGAACAAAAGGAAAGTGGCTAAAAGACATCATAATTTTCCTTGAGGAGTTGTGAGGGGGGAGGGAGAATATCTTCTGATGAAGTTATGCTTTCTTGAATTTTAGTAGCCTCTATTTTTTTTAATTAATCGGATTTAGTTCTAAAACTAAACAAAACAGAAAAATTAGTGTTTTTTTTAGAACTGAAATAATAAAAATAAAATTTAGTTAAAAAATACATTTTTTTAAAAAAAAAATTTACAAAAAAATCTAGTTAAAATAGTTTGTTATTTTCAAACAATTTTGGTATTTGTTTATCGATTTCCGAATCTCTAATATGTTTAATAATTCGATATTGTTATTTGAAAAATATTCATTAATTGGGAATATTGAATGTCTATTTCGAATTAAAGTGGCTAAAAGACATCGTAATTTCCCTTGGGGAGTTAAGGGGAGGGAATGTCAGAATATCTTCTGATGAAGATATACCTTCTAAATTATAGCAAACTTTTCTATCTTTTCTTTAATCAAATTTAGTTCTAAAATTAAATGAACCAGAAAAATTGATGTCCGCTTTTATAAAAACTAAAATAATAAAAATAAAATATTAAAAAACAATTTTTTAAGATTTATTTTTCAGAAAATTCAGTTAAAATAGTTTGCTATTTTAAAACCTTTTGATTCTTGTTTATTAATTTCCGAACCTGTAATATGTTATATAATTTTATATTGATATTAGAAAAATATTCATTAAGTGGGAACATTAAATACATATTAAATATTAACTACATAATAGAATATTTTTCTTAAAATCACAAAAAATGGCAACATTCATATGGAATAAAAATTAAATTACAAATAAGAGATTAATTCGTATTTAACTTCTAGAGTGTGTGGCTCCAGTTTCATAAAATCAGTTCACAGCCGCGAGACAATGGTGACTCCCTTTATCTAGTGGCTATGTTTCGAGTCTACAAACCATAGTGTCGCGGGTTCGATCCTTGACCGATTGCCACAAGTTTAGGAACATACAGAATAATTAATGCCTCAGAAGCAGTGAAAAGTTCTATTGAAAAATTTAGTCTTTATGGCATGAAATTAATTTAAATAATGAGTTTTAAAACAAGGAAAAGAAGTCAACATTTCAAAGTTCTTAGTGAACAAAAGATACAGAGGAATTATTCTAATGAGTGCTGTCTTAAACATGTAAATGTAAATAACGTATAATGTTTTTTATCAAGAATTAAGAAAGGGAAATTTTCCTCAACGTGAAATGATTCCATTTTTATCAAAAAAGTTTGAAAACACTGCACTGATGGAAATAAAATAAAAATTTACCCCTGGGGCACCTCGCAATTGAAGACGAGAAACGTCGTATTTGGTTCTCGCCACCATGGTAATACAAAAAAAAAAAAAATGTGGAAGTTGGCCTCCTTTTATCGTTGATGGGCTGCTTTTCTCTCGGGAAGGAATGTACCGTGGCCGGTGATGGCCCTTGTGACTTAACCACAGTGCCCATTAGTGTTGCTGTTACGATGATCTGATCATTCATATTTTCAGTGCGTCTTTAGGTAAATCGGAATAACTGGTTTAAGAAGAAGATTGTTTAATGAAAAGTTAAGACAAAAAGAAAATAGAAATGACAAAAACAAAAATTTTCGTAAATATTGTCTAAAATTTAGAAATTGATTTCTTTTCTAATAAATGCATAATTGAAATAATTTCTGTTGAGATATGAAAACTTTTTTTTGTTAAAATAATAAATTATTCCCAAATAAATGGTTATGAAAATATCGATTATTTATAGTTTCCAGATACTCAATCATTATAAACAATATACACTATGGTGAAACATCAATTTCTTATATTAGAATGAGCGAACAAATTTATTTTCTAATGAACTCTAATCCTCATTAACAATAAGGGTCAATCAATTCAATAGATAAAGCCTTTGTTGTTCCGTATTCTTTCGATAATTGCGATAATTAAATCTGCTTTACAATCTGCTCTTAAATTTCCTAGTTACGCTTTTGTTGAAGGCCTATTCAATGCTATTGAAGAATATTCTCCATTTCATATCACTAACATTTAATTAACCTAATTAAGGCAATTGAATAGAAGAAATTGAATTAAATTCGCTTAAGAAGGAAATATTTCAAGGATTCTAAATCCTGTTAACGTAAAAGTGCTTACTATTAAATGAAAATTCAAATAGTAAAGCTGTTCGAACCTAATAAATAGCAGAAAACTGGTTAAATAAGATGTTTTGCCTCTTTACAAAATAGTTTTATTAAAAAAATTCGTTCATTGTGCAATATAATTATTAAAGTAAATGGTTTAAATATAGTGTTGATTAATATTTAGCAACGAGCTCGCTAAATATTATTCAACACACACACACACACACACACACACACACACACACACACACACACACACACACACACACACACACACACACACACACACACACACACACACACACACACACACACACACACACACACACACAAGCCAATTATTAGGAATATAAATAAAATTGTTTTATTTTAAATAAAAGGACTTTATATTATGTTTTTTCATTAAAATTTCAGAGCAAGTTCATTTATATATATATGCCCTTTCTCCCATCGTCTAAAAATAATTTTTTTACTTTAATGTGGGCACAATAAACGCATTAATTGTAATGTTAATATAAAAGTTGAAATATAACTAAACACATTTAAAATAAATAATAAAAGAACAAAATTATAACAATATATAGAGTTTTATTCCAACAAATTATTAATATGATAAATAGCAAACCTTGAAATAAAATAATTTTATAACCAGCACTATATTTTTGAAATATATTATCAACTAACTATCACAGAAATATAAAAAAAAAATTACTATAACTATAAATTTATATACTTGGAAGATAAGCAAATATTTGGTAATAATGTCTAGTTCTATTTTACAGTTTAAATTTCATAGAATAAATTAAATTTTCTCTGCCTTTGGTAGAAAATTTCATATTTCCCTTACAGAATGAATCGTATATTAAATATTACTCTGTTATTTCATTAAATTTATGGCTAAATTTTCCGCATATTATAATTGGATTTAAACTTCATCAACGTACAGTAATCTATGGTTTAAATTTATATCGATATAATCAGATTCCCTCTTGCTAAGAAGCAAGTATTCGGATGAAAGCTAGAATCCGCCTAGTTTCGCTTACAAATTTATATAATGTTATCTGGGATGATTAAATTTATTAAAGCTACTGCGAATTCGTAATACTGCCTTTCCGCTTATTTGGTCTTAGATAAGGTGGAAAGAGTTACTGATATCGTAATGTTTCCTGAATGGATGCAATGTTATGGACCTTGGTCTCGGTGTACATTTATTTTTCATTTGGCGATGAATTTGGCGAAAATAATTACGGTTTTAGAAAAAGCAATGATTATGGCGATTTATCGTAGTAAAGAGAATATAAAAACACCAGTGAACTGAATTAACTCTCTTTTTGAAGTGTTGATGGCAGAGTGAGCTCTCCAGTTCTTTTATTTCAAAAGTTCTTGTGCTATGTTGCTACTTAATTAGAAATTTGCTGTCTGCCAGATTTTTGTTGACTTTTGCAAGTGCCATTTTTGATTCGTTTCTCTTGTTTTTTCTTGTAGGATAAAGTTTCAATATCCGTTATCCAGAGCATTAGACTTATCCCATTTTCTCACCTAAAGATTCCATAGCAATATTCTTCAGTTTTACACTATTTAATATAAATACCAAGAAGGATTAATTACAGAAAATGTTACTCGCTTTTAATATGAACAAAAGAATATTGAGAAATTTTAAATTTATTAGGTGACTAGAAAGAATAAAGAAAAATTCACTTGATTATTGCTGAAAATTGGTAGAGAAATATCATATCAGCCCTTTGCAACTCGAAAAATAATTCAATGCCTAATTATTCATCTAACACAAAGGCTTGATTATTAAAAACCATATATAATTGTTGAAAATTAAATGTTTTCAAAAACAATCATTTGCGTCGTCTTACTACTTTGTAGGTATTTTAATACCAAAATTTTAAAAAAATGTCAAAAAGATGCATCGTTTTGAATGTTACTTACGAAGTAAAAGAGGTAAATGGTTAAATAGCATGTAATATAAAAAAGTATAAAATAATTATTTAACTTTTAAACCGGCTTGAAAATATAAAGTCATCCCAGAGGTACTTCTCTAAAGACTCGAACACAGAAAGTTGTACATATATCACTATTCTAAAATCAGCAGAAACAAAGTAAATCGTTTTCTGGAAAATTGTCCTAAGATCGTTCTGCGATATAAAAATCCTCAGTACTCTGTCCTTTTATGATAATTCCATTTACAAAGATTCGGATGCTGGGTGTTCAAAGATCAATGGGTTCATAAATTTAAGAAAAATCATCTTAAAATGGAAGTTTTCTAGAACATTAACGGATATGTTAAAAATAAAAACTGATAAGTGCTATAGAAAACATGTAAAAAAGTATCCGTTTTTTTCACAATTGTTAGCTTTGACTTAGTGGTGGATTGGATTATCCAATTTGTGATATACTAACTCGAAGAGTTCTGAAGTATAAAGGTTGGTAGAAACCAATTTCTGAAGATTAGAATGCACCTTTTAAAGATTTTAATGTTTTTGCTATGTATACTCTTAATCCCGAAAATAAAAAGTATTCCTAATTTTACGTAAATGTGTCTATACCAAAAATAAATGAATTTCATGCCACACAAATTTAGTGATTCCTTATTTTCTTTTAGAATGACCTGATTTTAGTGTTTAGTTTAATTACAAAGATAAAGTTTCAATACTATTTCTCCCTTTCAATTTCTAGATCCAGTTAATATCTTTGTGTAACAATTGAATGACCCAGGAACTAACAGAAGCTTAGTTACCTTTCTTTATTTCTTTATTGAACTATCTTGTAGTTGTTGTTGTTACTTATGGCCCTTTCCATATTTGACAAGCCCCCCCCCCCCGCTGATACAGCAGTAGATTTAAGTCGAAAGGAGCGTCTCTTGTTTTTGAAGTAGAGCCAACGAAGGCCAAGAGTATGGCTTAGCTATAAGCTCACCTCATTTGCTTGTACAACCCCTTTTTACAGGGGGGCACATTCACACATCTTACAGATAGAACACAGAAGAACAGCCATGCCCGAACCCGGGACTCTCAGATCACGAGCTTCACCTTTGCGCCAGAAAGCCGGCATTGAGTTATCTAAGAATCTATTATCTTTCTAATAATGCTGCAACAGAAATAGTGCAATGACAAGGATGCATTTCAATACCACTTCTATCCTTCAGCTTCAAGATATAATATCATCATGTAACTTTTAAAAGACATCGGAATTGAAACAAGTTTAATTACTTCGCTTTATTTCGCCATTGAATTATCTAAGAATATTATCTGATTTTCTAATAATGCTGCAGTAGCAGTAGTGTAATGACAGATGGAATTTCAATACCATATCTATCTTTCAGTCTCTGGATCTTATGTCTTTGTGTAACTATTAAAAGACCCCGAAACTAGCACAAGCTTAGTAACCTTTCTTTATTTCTTTATCATCGGAATCATAATACTTTCTTTTAAGAGCTTTTAATCCGACATTTCCGATCCTGCGAACAATATTATTAGATAAGTTATCGGAAATGTCTTTTTCTCCAAGAACCAAAAACAAGAAGCAAAGTAAAGTAAAGCTATTGCTTAGAGTTAACAAACTTTGCGTGCCAAAAATAGCTTCTTTCCTCCAAAATGAAGAAAAATGGCGGCCCTTCCCCCCTTCAATAGTGGTTATCGTGACCGTTTTACGATATAAGCGGCAGTGGTACCAGCAATTCAAACTTCAGGCGCTTTTCTTCTTTTAACAATCTACTTCATTGCCGTTGTTGCTTTCGCATGGTTAATGGCGAAACCAGCAATTTTGGGCGAATTTGAAACACACATTAAGGAAAGATTATCATTTTCATTATTATCTGGAAAATTCCTTGAAAGAATAAGACATTTAAAATTCATTATGATTTTCAGTTGAATACGTGTGGTATCTTTTTTTTTATCTTAGAAAATTGCTACAGAGTTTTTAAAGGATTAAAAAGGCATTGAGATGAAAATGAACTCGGGTTTTTTATCTAAACTTTCATACCGTTTAAAATTCTATTTAAAGTGAAAATATTAACAAAAATTAAAATAAATAAACCACAAACCCATAAAAAGTTCTAAATTATTATTATAGGCATGAAAATTATTAGATGGGTGTATTCATGTAAGATCCAACAAAGAATTTAAAAGATTACATATTTATTGAAAAACAGTCACCTCCGGAGATCAGTTTAGTCGCCTATATTATTTGTTTTTAGATTGTTAACCCTTCTTTGGATGATGATTGAAACTTACATCATTGTATTTAGTGAATCTGTACTGAAAACAGTTGCACTGTAAATTGATTGTTACTGTCAACTATTTTCACGACTAGTGCGTAATAATGAACGTAGCTGCCAAAATTTAACAATAAAAACCAGAAATCGGGATTAAAGCAGGTTTCAATTTTTCAATCCATTTTTTTTTTCTTTTTTTTGTGGTTGGGAAAAAAATGCACTTTCATGACTATTTTTTATCATGTGAGAAAATGAAGTTGATTTGGTTAGGAGGCTTTGAAGTTTCCGAACTTTACGTGCAAAAAATATTTTTATCCGCTTTTACCAGTATTGCTTTATTAATATAGATGTTCTTTGAAAGCAGATACGCTTTTAAAAGCTTGACTTGCTATTAACAGCATTGATTTATTATTACGTTATTTCTTTGACAGCAGATGCGTTTTTAAAAGGCCGACGAAGAACTATGACATCATAGCTGTTATTTCATCTCAGAATCGGTCGAGCTCCAAAACTTTGTTTGATAGATTGAATAATTGAAAATAAAAGTGCTATATATATATATATATAAATTTTCCAACTTCATTTTTGCACCAATAATTAAATTTTCTTGCAGAATAATCCCAGAGAACCGGAGAATTTTTTTAATTAATTATAATAACAGAATTAATTTAATTATTAATGAAATATTTTCCTTCCTACTTTTATTTTTACTTTTTTTGTATTTGGGTTAAATTCTCCGAGTGTTTTAGAATACAGTCGGCAAAAATAGTCATATTACGAAAATATAATCTAGATTTAAATGGTACTTTTAAGTACCGTAAGCAGATAAATGGTTATACTGAGAAATGGTGCATACTTTCATCATTCTTTTTTTAAATTATTTCATATTATGTATTTATACTAGGGAATTTTTTAAACAATTTTCTTTTCTCCTAGAGAATGAATTATATAGCCCTATTTTATTTCACAAAAAAATTGTGCAGTCATTTGTCAAAAGATTAATATGGAATGTAGTATAATGTTGTTATTTGATGCGACTGAAATTCCATAATTCAGTTGAATCAATTTAAAACACACACACACACACACACACACACACACACACACACACACACACACACACACACACACACACACATATATATATATATATATATATATATACATATATATATATATATATATATATATAAGCAGAAGTGGATATTTTGTTGCAGAATTAATAATCGGAAAAAGCTTATGACTGATTATTTTTTGATGGATGAAATTGAATTCTCTCATTTATAAAAAGATTGTTTCTGATATTAAATTAAAAAACATTGTTAAAGGAGGGCAATTATATGGAAATAAAATTAATATTATTAAAAGATAGTATTTTGAGTCTTAAAAAGTAATTATATTTAAAAATACAGGCCTCAATTTCCTTATAGGCAATTTCTAATCTGACAATGGTTATTAACGGTTCGTTATATTAAGCTTTCTATTTTCCAATTCCTACTATTAGTACACACTCTACCTATATGTATATAAAGATCAAATTTTCAATCGTTAATAAAATAACTTCTATTCACCCACTTGAATTCAAATACATTTTTTTAAAACTTGTATACCATGATAATTTGTGTTAATATAATTTTTTTCAAATATTAATTCCTTAATTCAATATAGTTAATTTTTAATACACTAAATAGGGTTTCAGCAGTTTGTAATGAAAATTTTAACTAACAGACAGTAGCTCAATCGGTAGAATGCAAGGAATTCAGCATTTATCGCATAAAGTTGAAGAATGTGAGTTTGATTCTTGCGAATATCAATAATTTTTGATAAATTATTTATATTAATTGTAATTAATTAATACAAATTTTCTTTCATGACTTAAGTAGAAATTGACGTTATTATTTTTAAATAACTTGTTTAATTTATTTTGTATTTTCTTTTCTCTGCTTGAATAGAACGGACCGTGTCCTTTTTCTGGCATTTAACCTCCAAAGAACCCTCTACAGAAAATTTCTGATAGCACTTTGCAGTTCCATCAATTAGCTGAGCGAATGAATAAATTTAGTGCAGCTGTTAAAACGTTCATTGAAACAATCTGAAATATTTGCATAAAGCTTTTACTGTTGCCATTCAACAAAAGAAAGTAATAAAAGCGTTTTTAGGGCCACGCACGTTAGTGTTAGGTTGATCTTAAAATAACTTTCCATGTTTGGGGCATTTGCTGCTAAAACGAATGAAGAAAATGAAATCACATTTCCAATACATGGAATGATGAATTTCAATGGAAAAAGAATTACTACTAAAAGTAGAATTACTACTAATAGAAGAAATACTGGCACTGCTATCATATAAAAGCAAGACAATTTGTATATAAGAATGGATTGTGTAACATTCTTTATGCGTGCATGGCAGAAGCTTTATACATTTCTTATAAAAAGGGAGTTGCAAATGTTCTGTTTGAAGTTCTTTTTTGACTATTGATGTTTTGTTGACTTTTGACTTTGATTTACTGTTGTTATGTACTTAATTTGTGCCTTACCTTACCGTAGTATGATCTACTGGCAAAACTGTTCTTCACTAGACAGTGTAATGCCGTGGCTGCTCTTAAGCAAATCTGCATGTCTATAGTACAGAAAATAAAATAGATTGTTATGAAAATCGAAATTGAAAATTTACAAACGGCAGTAGAGGGCGATATATACGATTCGCATTATGCTGCATACAATGAAGGTGAGCATATTGAAAGTTTTGCCCTATGTCCAGGGGACCCTAATAGTAATGAATAAAAAATTATTAAAAATAATGAAAAGATTTTAATGTATTCATTCATAATTGTACTCCTACAGCGCCTGTATTCCTCCTAGTGGCGAAATTTAGTACTGTTTTTAAATTTGCGGTATTCCTTTTTCCAGTCTTTCCATAGTCTGTATATGAAATATGGCTCCACTTTTTTCATTCGTTTCTGCTGTAGATGCAACCAAATAGGGAAAGTTATTTATTGGTCATCCTGTATATATATAGATACATTCTAATTTAAGTTTTAAGATTATATAACGCATATTTTTCTCTTAGTAAAAAAAATTTTCACCTCTATCCATAGATTTTTTGCATCAAGTATATTTGAAGATATATAAAAGATTACCTTTATCTTTTACATTTTACTTTTTATATAATATAAAAAATATTGCAATTCATGATAAAAAGCAACATTTTACGGAACAGATGTGGAAAAAATAAAATATTTTGATTTATATTTTGGAAAGTTTAAAAGTAGAACCCACTTGTGAATAAATTTTCTGAGCGTTTCTAAAAATTGTTTTTAGAGAATGGAAAGGAAAGAGCATTTGAAAATAAACATTTATCTGTTAAAAATGATTTAGGTTTATGTTTTTGGCAGATGAACTCAGAATGAAAAATGATGGGTTTTAAGAATTTTAAAATACCTTGCCTTTATTTGAAACATATTATAAAAATAAAATTTATATCATCGAAAATTTTAATTACTGCTAATAAATTCAGTATAAATGGGCAATCTAATTCAAAAATCTCAAAATAGATTATAGTCTAAAGAATGCTATTATATATTAACTATAAAACAAATGAGTATTGATTCTAAAAAATAGAAATATAAACTATAAAGTAATCAAAAAAAGAATCTTGATACCGCTTAAAATTTGATTTGGATAGGATTAATTATAAACCTAAGTAATAACATTATAGATATAATATTAATGCAATGCAAAAATTAAGTAACTATTGTGATCGATTTGCACATTTTACACATAAATAGATGCTTACACACCAGAAACAAAGATAAGCGCCAGCATTTATTGAACAGATAGTCTGAATTAAGACATGACACAATGAATATGAATATGAAATTCGGGACTAAATTCCAGCTTAATAATTGTCTGAGGATTTAATTAACATTTCATTAAGTGCTTACATTTTTTGAAACTGAAATTAATGTTGTGAAACCATTATTTTAAAATAACTTGGAATTATTCTATTAAATAATTGTATTTTATTAAAATTGAAATTAACTATTTTATGCTCTTTTTAGATTGTACTTTGGACCTATGGAAGGTCATAAAATTTATTTTAAGGACTATATTTAACCAAGATTTTCATGAAATTAATGAAAAAAAGTATTATTTTAGATGTGCAAAAGGCAGTTATTAACTCTATCAACACCGAAATGCCCAAAACGTTCATTTAATATAACTGCTGTAAGTACCTAAAACGCCTGAACGTCACCGCAAAATTTCTCCCCTCTTTGATAAGCGTGATTAATTGAATATTAGGATTCACTCACATAAATTTGGGTAATATGAAAGTTATAAATGATTTTTTTAGGAAATATGAAAACAATCAAGGATTGTCCAAGCATATACTTATTTAATAACTTCGGTTAATCAGGGTCGTCCTATCAGTCCGTTAAGAATCTTTAAACCATCATATTGGAACAATCTTGCATTATCTTTACAACTGGCGATGGTATTTCTCTTCGTACTTCAAGCGATTCAATATTGAAGGATGGAATCAATGTTTTTGCGGTGAAGTAGGCGATCCCCTTCATTATGCGTTTAGTTACCCTTTCACCATATCTCTTTATCTCAAACCCACCCACGACTTAAAAAGATTCTGGTGATTCAACATTATTAATCTTGGTATAATAAGTATGCCGGCTTTCTGGCACAGATGTAGCGCGTCTTCCTCGTGTTCTGAGAGTCCCAAGTTCGAGTTCCGGTTCCGGCATGATTGTTCTTCTGTGTTCTATCTGTGATATGTGCGAATGTATATGCCCCCTGTAAAAAGGGGCTGTGCAAGCAAATGTGGCGAGTGTGTAGCTAAGTCGTACTCTTGGCCCTAGTCAGGCGCTACTTCAAAAACAAGAGACGCTTCTTTCGGCTTAAATCTTCTACTGTATCAGCGGGGGACTTGTCCATAGACAAGTGCCATAAGTAACAACAACAACAAAATAAGTATAGTATGGAATCATTTTGGAACAGCCTTGAAAATATCTTTACAACTGGCCATG
>JAOUZG010051355.1:3350520-3372598 GCA_026289955.1 Argiope argentata
GGAATCATTTTGGAACAGCCTTGAAAATATCTTTACAACTGGCCATGACCTTTTCTCATCATACTTCATATGATTCAATATTAAAGGATCGTATCAACGTGTATGCGGTGAATTAGGCGATCCCCTTCATTATGCCCCTCGCTGTCTTCTCACCATATATGCAACCCACCCACTACTTCGAAAGAATCTAGTGGATCAACGTTATGGGAAGCAAGATGTCCAAGGTCAAAATTAGAAATCTTGTGCGGTTCTTACAAGACAACGAGGAATTGATCTTCGCAGACCCAAACCCTAAATAAATTTTTGTTTCGTATCTCAACCAAGCTCTTCTCCAGGATATATTAACTTCAGTAGAATTCATCTACTCATACTCCCCACCTTGCACCCTCTTTATGACCATCATATTGTATACAGTTACTTTTTCTGAATAATATGATGATAAATAATAAATGATAAAAGTATAAAATATTTAAATGATTTTTAGTAATACTTTCATTATTTCAATAATTAAACTCATAATACATATACGAGTAGCCACGATATTTACTCTATTTTTTAAGCTTGAAAATTATTTTAACTATAATTAAGAGTGAATTTAAATTATTTAATTGTTAGTTTTGGGTTTGGTTTGTAAAAGGGGTTCAACATCACACATTGTGTTCAATAATGTGGAAAAAATTGGAAAATTCTTCATTTTTATATTAGAACGAGAACAAGTAGTCTATATGAAAAACTTTATTACAATTTCAACGATTGAGAAGTCGCGAAATGTTTCTAAAAAGGATCAGTGATCAATCTTCATTTAGTAATTATAGAAATATGGAAATTAGATAATCTCGTAATATGGAAATTAGATAATATCATTGAAAGTTGAGGCTCAAAATTAATATAGAGGGAAAATTTCAATAAATAGAAATTTTTCATAATATAAAAAATATACATATACATATCCATATTATTCAAAATCAAAATTCTAAGTTAAGTATGTTATATGAAACTGTAGAATTCTTAATGGACTGTATATATTAATTTTTGTATAAAGTTTCGACGAGTGGTGGGTTGTTTTTTGAATGATCAAACTAATTTCTATTCCACAATATTTAATTACCATTTCCATACTTTTCATTACAAGATGCTCACCATAGAACGCCAACAGCCAAACGAGACACAAGCAAGAAGTGAATACAAAAACAAAAATCAGAATTTACAAGAAGAATGGTTGCCACAATTGGCGATTTATCATCTGACATGGCGATAATAACAATAATTTTGTTTGATATTTAACAGAAATATTTCGTTAAACAGTAATAATATTTCTTAATATACAGATTAAATTATACAAAGTCTTTCAAAGCCTATGCTCAAAAGATTATTTCAAAGAAAACTTGGCTGTACAGAATTTAAGCCTTTAATATAAGAATTTGTTTAACTTTCTAATTAGCTAACACATCATATCTTGGACATTTTCTGTCATTTTAATTCTTATAAATATGTAAGGGGTATCAAAGATATTGAAGCATTTCGAAGTGATATTTGCATTATTAAATACTTGATTTTGTGGGCTTAATGCATTAAAAATTCAGTTATTCGATGTTCATGTCAGACACGTCAGTTTATGTGAAGAGGTTAATGGGCACTCTAAAGTATCAAAAGTGCGATAAAAGCTCAAAATTACTTAATTTTATAAATGATTTATAGTTTTACTATTTTGATTTAATCTTTAATTTTTTGATAAAAATATTAGTTTTAACTATTTAGTAGAGGCATGTATTTATAATATTTCCTATTTTGTTATTTTATACGATCATTTTAAAACGTACAAATATTAACTTATAAGTATTTCACTTTTCCCATTCTGAAACAATGAAAAGGCATTGTTTCAAGTAATCGATTTGGGTTTAGCAAACATACAGAGAGAAAAAAATTCTCGGGACTCGAACGAGACTAGAGATAAGACAGACATTTGTATCTTTCCTCCCTCCAAAAGATCAATTCTTACCCAGAAACTTTTATTCCTTCTCCTCCAATATTCTTTTGCAAAAAGTTCCTTTACGCTAAACTGGGTCCAAGTATCAGCTTCTTTTTTTTTTCAAAGAAAAAGAAAATGCATTCTTTCTCTTTTTCTCCTTCGGTTCTCTATTAATACTTAAAGATCATTGAAACCCGAGAGGTTTTCTTGAAATCCCGGATAATAACCGCTATAAATCTGAAACTAATGAAGAAGAAGGAAATGCAGAGATTGTGATTGAGTTTTGAAGTGGTGATATCAGTCGAATTGTACTTTTTAAGTGACTTAAATAATGTGAATGCATAAAGCATCTCAAAATGGCTTTTTCTGTCTGGAATTCCATTGAAATCTGCTTTGAATGAAAAGAAATATGACTAGTATTTGTCCGTTTCCTTATTATTTTTCTTGTGATAAGTTTTTTGATTCCTTGGTTTTGTTGAGCTACGAGCGAGATTATTATGATATCATTTGGATTGAGTTTAGCCTATAAAAATGTGTAGCAAATATGAAGATAGCCTTTTATTGGATATACAGACAAAAATAGTCAACTGATAGATGTCGAAAATGTAGCATATTTGGGATTTGGCGAAATTGTTTTATAATTAATAGAGAAAAATGAGTAGTCAACTTTTGGCCGTTGGAAATGTAGCGTCGTTAGGATTTGTATAAATTGTTTTATGGGTTAATTGATAGAGAGAAAGAAGTAGTCAACCTCCAGCCGTTAAGAATAGAGCGTCGTTAGTATTTGTCTAAATTGTTTTATTTTTTAATTGATAGAGAGAAATAAGTAGTCAACCTTTAGCCGTCGGATATATAGCATCGTTAGGATTTATCCAAATGTTTTATGAACTAATTGATAGAGGGAAATAAGTAGTCAATCTCTATCCGCCGGATAAGTAGCTTCGTTAGGATTTGTCTAAATCGTTTCATGCAATTATTGATAGGGAGAAATAAGTAGTCAAGCTTTAGACGTCGGAGGTGTGGCGCCGTTAGGATTTGTCTAAATTGTTTTATGTCTAATTGTATAAGAGAAATAAATAGTCAACGTCTAGCCTTCAGATATGTAGCATCATTAGGATTTGTCTAAATCGTTTTATGCAGTTATTGATAGGGAGAAATAAGTAGTCAATCTCTAGTCGTCGGAAGTGTGGCGTCGTTAGGATTTGTCTTAATTGTTTCATGTGCTAAGTGTATGAAAGAAATAAATAGTCAACGTCTAGCCTTCAGATATGTAGCATCATTACGATTTGTTCAAATGTTTTATGCAATCATTGATAGAGAGAAATAAGTAGTCAACCTTTAGTTGTCGGAAATGTGGCGTCATTAGTATTTGTCTAAATTGTTTTATTTTTTAATTGATAGAGAGAAATAAATAGTCGACCTCTAGCCGTCGAAAATGTAATGTTATTATGATTTTTCTAAATTGTTTAATATATTTATTGATTTAAATAAATAAGTAGCCAAACTCTAATCGTCAAAAATGTAGTATCATTATGATTTATTTAAATTGCTTTACGAGTCAATTGGTTGAGAGAAATAAATAGTCTACCTCTGCTGTTGTTTCTAATGTCTTTTGCCATGGACAAGCTCGCGAACTCAATCAGCGATTTTAAGCTAAATGTGCGACTCTTGGTTGAAGTAGTGCCAACTAGGCCCAAGAATACGTCTAAGTTACTCACTCATCAAGATATCTTGCAAAGACCCTATTTTACACACATCTCACAGGTAGAAGAGATAAAGAACTGCCATGCTTGAACAGGGACTCGAAGCCAGGATATCCAGATTATGAAGAAGAAGCTCTAACCTTGTGCCCAGTCGTTGACAGTCAACCTTTAACCGTCAGAAATGTAGCATTGTTAGGATTTCTTTAAATGGTTTAATGTGCTAATTGTGTTGTACCCAATTATTTGTGACTGTAGGTCATCAGATCTTAAATATAATTCTATTACCATCTGAGAATATGATGTTGCTTTGGCTTGGTTTAAAGCCACAAATTCGTGATTTATCGTTAAGGGACTATTTTTTGTTTTTAGAACAATTAAAAATAATAAAGAATGTAGCCATATTTGGAGACTTAACATCAACAAGAAGTTATAACTTGGTTCGAATATTCACCATATACCCAATTTTTCGGTCTGGTTAATAAAGAGCAAGGTCGTTTGAAGTTATTTTCCAAAAAAGCAGAGATGAAAATCGGAATGAAAGCGAAACAAAGAGGTGAGGTATCAAAAATTACATATATTTAAGTTCGAAATAATTAATTGGAATTCGATTCAAGATGCACCAAATTTGGCATCCCCACGTTGGTCGCCAATTTGTGAGAGAATGATTCAAGAACGACAGAAGCTGCCTAATTGATATGAAATTGTATTTAATATCTAACGAGTTCCAGTCGTGAACAATTAAATACAGCACGATTAACACTTAAAACAATTTTAAAAAATCTAACAATGCAAAATTTCTGACAGCTACAGGCTGTTCATCTCTATATCTGCTAGAGGGCTATCCTTCTGTTAATTACAAATTTGAACGCAAAGGAACAATTATGATATTTCTAATTCTTTTTGGTCGGGTATACCCAGTGAAATTTATGAATTAAAGACATATCATGAAATGTATATACAGGGCTTTGTATTTAGCAACTTTTGCACCTTTCCTTATTTGTAAATAGAAATTTATCAATATTATAAGGAAATGTTGTGAAATGTTTCTTGTGAGCTTGCAACAGCACTCATTCCGAATTATACGGAGGTTGGCTGAGAATATATAGAAATGGAAAAGGAGAAACAATTTCTATAACTGTAATGATTTTTCTTTTAATTTTACAACTTATAAAAAATAATATCTTTAGATTTGAAGCTTGTAAATCTGTTAACGGGCATTTAGCAGACGATTCCTTTTTCAGATATTTTATAACTTCCACAATTTTTATTTCAAATAAAATATTATTAAAAGTTAAAAGCAAACGATTTTTTTCTTTGATAAACATGTTTTTAATAATATTATTTAGCTTCATATTTTATAATAGTTAATGATTATATTTGTTTTTAAAGCAAATTTTGAATGATTTAATTATCCTAGGCAAACAGCTAATGTTTGACAATTTTTTTGCTTTATAAAAGGAGATATAAATTTCGCGCTCTATATCAAATTGAACACGTTAAAGAACAATAATTTTGGAACAAATAAATTTTGAATTAGGAAAAGAACAATGAGTTTATCCTTTATTTCCATGAAAAATTCATATATTAAAAGAGCCTCTACTTAAAATTGAACATTTTGAGAAAAATAAATAACAGCAACCGAAACATAAAGAAAACTATACAATTTAAAAATTTAATAATAATCTTTTGAATAAAAAATATTTTAAATTAGGAAAATTTATTTCTAAAATTCTGAGGGTTTTTAAATGGTATTATATTCAAATATAAATAAAGAAGCTTATTTTTTAAAAGATGTGAATAATTTGAAATAAATAACATTAGTTTTCTCTACGAGATTGAGTTTTACATAGCTGATTTCTTAAGAGGAACTCAAAGAATACATTGGCTCTTAACCAGTTAACTGGTTTTGACAAGTATACTCGTCATGGGAAAAGTACACAATTTTATATTATGACAAGTTTATTCAAAGACAATTACATATAATAATTGTCTAATTATTATATTTATAATTCATTACTTATTATATTTTTAATTCCTTATTTATTATATTTTTAATTCATTATTTATTATATTTTTAATTCAATATTTATTATATTTATATAATATACATGCTTATGACAATTTACATATGCATTTTCCAAAGAGGTTGAAAGAGTTAACTGGTAAAAAGAAGAATTATGAAAACTGCTATTTATGGGGATGCGAAATATTTGTATGATTCACGTATAATGTATCTATACATTTTTCCGTATAGAAAATATTATGTATAACAATCATTTTATATGATTTGAAAAGAGGTACAGTATTAGTGTAATTTATTTATATCAATGATTTTGTATTATGTTTGTCATTTTAAGCAGAATAATTTTTTACAAACAATATAAAAACTCACAATATTTCGCCTAAAAAAATGCTTTCTCCTTTTAAATGAAAAACATCAGAGTATTTTCAATTCAATTTAACTATAACATCTTTATTTATCCTCACCAGATGATCATAAAATATAATCTTAGTATTATATAATATGCACTAACACTGTAAGATCTAAAATACGTACAAAAATTAAAACTGGTTTACCATGCACCATAGTTATACACATAGTTGGCAACAGTCAGTTTGAAAACGGAATGAATTCGAAATTTGACCCAGCTTCCTAGTTACGGAAGCCATCTTCATCTTCAACATGAAATGAAATCCCCTCAACAGTAGATGCATTCTAAGAGCTCTCGTCACGTGTTATACTCAGCCAAAGTGGCGCGAATAGATCAATATGCATGAAGAATCTCACTTCAAGCCGTCGGTGTGATTTTCAGCTTTACAAAGAGGCCCCGTAAAATGTATTATTACTACCGCCTGAGAGAGAGAATAGGCGGCAATTAATTAAGTGTTCGTGAGCTGCTTAGAGTTAAAAGTTTTGGAAATTAACTGATGTTAAAACTCTGTATACTTGATTTAAGAATGGATTTGGTGGCGAAGAATTGTTGAGTTTAGTTGTTTTAGTTAGAAAATTCCATAGCGCGTTGAATTAAAAGCACACTTTTCTTTTTCTTAATCAAGTTATGAGTAGAAATTAGACAGGAAAGAATAAATTTTTTCTATGACATTTAAAATTACTTAAGTTTTTTTTCTTGAAAATTCTATCAACCTTTGTGTGATAAAGGTCATGAAATGATTCCCATGCTATTTTCTCTGTAATATTTAGTTTCAAAAATCGTAGTTTTTTACAGTAGAATTTCAGATACTTTTTTAAAAATTAATTCTGTTTTTATCACCTTTTCTTTGAAAAAATAAATTAATTATATTTTCATTTTCGATCACTAAAAAGTCTCACAGGATTCTTTGTATTATAATATTGTAAATTGTATTAACTAGTTTTAATTAAAACAAATGTATTGTTATTTAACGAAAACTTTTTTTCTCTGAAATAATTCACAATATGTAAGGAATAAAATATATGAGACATTTAAAATCGGGATAATAAAGCACTTTTAACAATTTTTTTTAAAAAAATATTCTTTTTGAACGTTGTTTTTAAAAACAATTTTATATTATATAATAGTAAAAACTTTATATAAAAAATGTATTCGATTATGATTGCAAAAGAACACACTAAGTATTGTTCTAAGCATTCCCCTCCCTATAAATTCAATTCTACAAGAAATACACTTTTCTCTCTCCATAAACGATGTTAATATATTCCTAGCCCGTCAAATGTACTTCTTGCAGGGACCATTCCTTTCCCAAGCGTTCCCATAGGCAAATATAAATATTTCAGTACAACTTCAAACCGGGGATGAAGCGGAAAAATAACTTGACGATTACTTTACTGTCGCCCTTTTTTTTATGAACATGCATCTGACTTTTACATCAGCATAAAGCCTATACTTCTAATGGAATTTCTTTATTTTATTTCATTCCATGTAACATTCCAGCAAGAAAGTTCGGGAGAACTTTTTATCTTTCGTTCCTGTTCTTTTTATTCTTTCTTTTATCGTCAAGAGCTTATTTAATATCGATTTCTTCCTCGAAGACTTTGTGTATTCGAATTACCATATTTTGCATTTTTGCTTCAACTTTATTCCATCTTTTTTTCTTCTTCTTATTTACGATTTCGATGAAAGCTGAATTGTGCAGACTATATTTTCTTCCAATTTTTTTTTATAAAATAGAATGAGAAATAGATAGCAAACGATAACCATTCTTTTGTTTATTTTAGACTTTAAAAATGCTTTTTTTTATTATTTTTTATGGAAATCAATTTGAGGTATTTTGATTTTTGAAGGAAATTTCTCCATAAACGAAATGGCAAATATTTTATTTCTGATAAAAGTAATAGTTTGTTTTCTAAAATTCCTCATTTTATTTTGGCATTTATTATTTATTGGCATTTGATATCACTTAAATGCTACTTCATGAACGGCTAAAAGAATTAAAAAAAAGAGTACAGAGAAATGGGCTAATGTAGTACAGAGAATGGACTAATGTAAGGAAATAGAGTATTTGAATTACGAATTCCTAACAAAGAATCTATAGTTTAGTCTGTAAACGCAAAATCAATTTAGTTTTTAATTATGGTTGCAATTTATTTCATTACGGCATAGTTTAATCCATTCCTTTTACTCCTACAAGTACAAAATATTAGTGTAATACATCTATGACGTTATTCTAGTTTTTTTTTTAATTCTACAATATTTTAAAGATATTGTCTCGATATTGTTGGGAATTTTGGGTAAACAGACACGGCTGAAAGGTATTCCATTAATATAGGAGTCAGGCTTAAATATAGGTATAATTAACATTGAGACTAATCTATATTTTTATTTATTTAACTTGGATTTGAAAGCCAAATAATGTAAAATTAGTTCATTAAAACTAATTTTTTCACAAATACAAAGCAAATTTAGATATATTTTTTATTTTTATTTTTTATTTTTGATATTTACATTTATTTATTCTTGTATTACATTATTATAAACTTCTACAACACGTATCAGAAAAGAATTTGGATGAAGAAACGAAATAACTAACTCCATAACATAACATTCTAATATTATTCAGAAACGTATTGATTTAGCATATGAAGCTAGAGTAAGATGCTCTGAATTATTGATATGTAGTATTCATGATGATTGCTCAGATGATTGTTCTGCAATATTAATGATGTTGTCGGCATTCGGAATATCGTGAAAATAACGTACAATACTTTGTGCTGAATGGAAAATAAAGTATGTGGTAGAAAGACATGTATGCATGTAAGCAACTACATTTCAGTTAGGTTTCCTTATTGTTTTACGTTAAGAAAATAAGGTAAATAATTTATAAAAAATTTATTACTTTTATTATTACACCGTTTGATATTGAATCAAATATTACTTGATTTCTTTAGATAACAAACGTTTCTCCTTAAATAGGTGCTAAATTTAAATAAATTTAATTAATAAAGTGAACGTGCACAATTTCATTAATTTGTAGAGCTATGAAATTAATTTTTTTATTGTTTCCCTCTGAATATGATGTATATTTTATTCCATTAGAGTTACATTCAAAATTGTTATCCTAATGTTATTAAATTAGAAAAGTTGTTATAATAATATTATTCCATTTCCCAATATTGTTATTTCAATATATTTCCATCATCAATCTCTGAATATAATGCATGTTTATTCCCTTAGAATTACATTAGAAATATTGCTAATCCCATATTTTTCTATTAGAAAATTGTTATTCCAATATTATTTTTCAATTTTTTCTCTCTGAATGATGTATATTTTATTCCATTAGAATTTCATTAAGAAATATAATTTCAATATTATTGAATTAGAATAATTGTTATAGTAATATCATTCCATTATCCAATATTGTAATTCCATTTCGCAATATTGTTATTCCAATATTATTCCATCATCAACCTCTGATTATGATGAATATTTTATTCAATTATAAATTTCTAATCCAATATTAATCCATTAGAAAATTAATATTCCAATGTAAACTATAGCATGAATTGATCCATCATCAATTTCTAAATATGATGCACCCTTATTCCATTAGAATAACATTATTTCTAATTAAATATTTACTATTAGGAAATTGTTATTCCAATATTTTTTCTATTGTTTCTCTTTGAATATGATGTATATTTTATTCCATTAGAATTTCATTAAAATTTTTTATTTCAATATTATTGAATTAGTATAATTGCTATAGTAATACTATTCCATTATCCAATATTGTAATTCTATTTTCCAACATTGTTATTACAATATTATTCCATTATCAACTTCTGAATATGATGAATATTTTATTCCATTAGAAATTTCTAATCCAATATTATTCCATTATCCAATATTGTAATTCCATTTCCTAATATGGTTATTCCAATATTATTACATTATCAACCTCTGAATATGATGCATATTTCATTCGATTAGAAATTTCTAATCCAATATTATTCCATTATCCAATATTGTAATTCCATTTCCAAATATTGTTATTCCAATATTATTCCATCATTAACCTCTGCATATGATGCATATTTTATTCCATTAGAAATTTCTATTCCAATATTATTCCATTATCCCATATTGTAATTCCATTTCCCAATATTGTTATTCCAATATTATTCCATCATCAACCTCTGAATATGATACATATTTTATTCCATTAGAAATTTCTCATCCAATATTATTCCAACAGAAAATTGTTATTCCAATATTATTCCATAAGAAAATTTTTATTCCAATATTATTCCATTAGAAAATTGTTATTCCATTATTATACCATCAGAAAATTGTTGTTCCAATATTATTCCATTAGAAAATTGTTATCCAATATTATTCCATTAGAAAATTGTTATTCCATTATTATCCCATCAGAAAATTGTTATTCCAATATTTCTCCATTAGAAAATTGGTATCACACTATTATTCCATTAGAAAATTGTAATTCCAATATTATTCCATTAGAAAATTTCAATTACACTATTATTCCATTAGAAAATTGTAATTCCACTATTATTCCATTAGAAAATTGTAATTCCATTATTATTCCATTAGAAAATTGTAATTCCACTATTATTCCATTAGAAAATTGTTATTCCATTATTATCCCATCAGAAAATTGTTATTCCAATGTAAACTACTAATGAAATAATCAAATTTTTCATACTAATGAAATGATCAAATTTATGTTCCTTTTTTAGGTATAAACTATTTATAAAAAAGATAATTACCCAAATAAATTAAATGTATTTCAAAATCTGCCCTGCATCAAAAGAGAACAATCGGCTTCTCACCATACACAAAAAATAGAGCCGAACTCATTTAAAGTGTTATGCATTAGGTCGGTTTCGCGATGCTACTTTCCAAGTAGCTTACAAACACTTGATTAATTGTCATCGCTTCTCTCCACCAAGGCGTGAGTGGTGATGCAGTTTATGAAGGCTCTTTGCTAAGCCGAAAATCACGCCAACAGCTTGCGGAGAATCGCCTTGCGTGTATTGATCTACGCGCGCCACTTTGACTGGCTCTATGCAACACACGCTGTGCTAGCGTGGAATGTTTCCGTTGAGATGGCGGTTTTGTTCTCCGACCCTGGCAAAGATGGCTTCCGCAAACAAGAAAATGGATGATACTTTGGACTTGCTATGTTTTCAAAATTATTGCTGTTCTTATTGTGAAGAACATCTGTTTGGATTGCTATTTATGGCATGAGTCGAAATTCTTCTAATTTGCGATTTGAAAATAATTCGGATACACTCGTTGTTTAGAAGATACTAGATGTTTTTGAAATGCTTTCAGTTTTGATTATTGGAAATAATAATATTTTATCAAATAAATGATTACTGCTTACACGCACTTAAGGACCAAGGGGGAGGGGTGTACCAGCAACACAATTTCTTTGCATCGATATGCATTTATAAATATTTTAATGGATATTTCCATTGCAATCGATAATCAAATTAATTTATAATAAATTCTTTTATCTGCATTTACAATATTGTAATGACAAATGCAATCATCACAGAACTCACGTTTTTAAAAATTTATAATAACTGTTTGCTTATTATTACTGCAGATAATTTTTCTATCCTTTTTCAAAGTAGAAAACCGTAGATGCAAAAACCGTTCCATGTGATTATCATTTTTTATATGCTGTAAATTCTGTACATACTTTATCCTTTGTAAATATTCTGGTGTTTAGTAAAACTGCCGTGAAACGTCCATCAAACCATTCAGTGACCAGAATAGTTATATGGATACTGGGATATGCTGCAACGTTTTGTGTTGTATCAAATTACCCATGATATGGAGGTTTTTTTTATTATTTAATTGAAAAATAAATTTCTGATTGCATGCTTTCGTTTAGATGGGCTTTTATTCTCTGATTAAGATAAAAAATAACGTCCCTAAAACGTGACAGGGGATATTTTAAGCTGGATTAATTTTCAAAATGATTTTAGCTTTTATTGAGGACTATAAACGATCTGTTTTATATACATTATTTTTAATTTGATTCAAAATGCTTCTAATTTGCGATTTAAAAGCAATTCGGATATATACTGTATCCTAGAAAATATATATTTTTGAAATGCTCTGAGGCTAGATTATTGTAAATAATGACATTATATCTGATAAATACTAACAATATCGAATGATCCCTGAAAAATAAAGATTTTTTTATTTGAAAAAAATATGTACCATGTAATAATAATAATAATAATAATAATAAAAAGTAAGTTAAGTTTGATAATATAATTTAAATTTTCCCGAAATATAAGATGAACAGAATTCCATATCATTTTCTATTAATTTAAATATATTTTATAAATGAATTTTATATTTCGTTATATTTTATAACGAATGCAGATTTCTTTTCAATATTGGCCTTTTTGATCATATGAAGATATCTTGTATTCAATAATTTCGAAAATCTTGTTTTGAATTTAAAAAAAAATAACTTTTACATTGTATTAATATAAATGTTTATTATTTATTTGTTTGTTATTTTTTTATTAAATATTAAATATTTATTTTATTAATTATAAAGTATTAAATATTAAATATTAATTTTATTAATTATTAAATATTTATTTTTATTATTTATTAAAATATTATTTTATTTTAAATAAAAATTTCGAATATTACTTACAATTCCCCAAATAATTCCATATTTCTCACAAATGCTTATTTTAGAAAAAAATGTTTAAACATAAAATCTTGCATCTATTTATAGGTATTTGCAATTTTACAATTTTTTAAAATATGAACTATCCGGTTTTTCTATGTGATAAGCGTTTTCTTAATTTTTAGTACCGTGAAAGCCATTTTTTATTGTTTCTCTCTGAATATTATATACATTTTAGTAATTCATTTTTCAGTTCAGAACAATATTCTTTAACTAATTTTCTTGTGAAGTCGCTTTTTTTGTTTCTACTAAGTGCTTCTTTCTACCTTTACGGTACATAACCCATTACAAAGCATTTTAAAATGTGTCTTTACTCTCATTTTGTTCTGGTAAATTCTTGACGATGTTGAATATCTTTTATACCGGATGCTTAGAAATTGAAAAAGTTTAATATGAAGAAAGTATGAAGTTCAGAAACCCGAATATAAGGCATGAAGTTAAATTTTTAGTCGTAAGAAATTGATGATCTTTTCGAACAATATCATATTCAAGAAAATCAAGTCATTTTTTCAATAACTTTGAGATAAAAGTTAACAAACAGATTAATTTTCTAATTTATTATGTTAATTCATAACTGAATTAGAAATAACTTGCTGGAAAAGAATTGCGTCTTTTAACTTTGATAAACATACAACAAGGCAAGAAGTAACTAATCTTCAGAATCCCAGAAGATACGTAGTGCCATACTTTCAAATTTATTAAAATTTGCAATCAATTCCTTAAGAATGATGATGATTTGAAACATTATTTTCTTAGAATTCCAGAGGACTTCAACAAAACTTATTACCAGGTTACCCGATTAGTCAATTTATCTGGGTAAATTTAGTAGAATATTTCTCTATCGATATGGTTTCTGACTGAGATCTCACATAAAAGCTTTTGATCTAATTGTACTTTCTCATAAAATAGTGGTAAAAATGTACGCAAAGATAAAACTGAAACCATAGATCTAAATACAGTGGGACAAACAATTGAGGATACACCTTACTTTTACTTGATAAATCCAACTTTCAATCGAAATAACACATTAACTAGAAGTGAAAATGCGCTTTTATTTTCACACATAACAAAAGGGTTAATTTACAGTAAAAATAACGAAAATCAACAAAAAAATATCTAAAATTAAAATTTTTACCAGTATTCGAAATAAACATAGGCAGATTTTTACCTCAAACAATTAAGGATGCACCAATAAAAGTTTTGTATAACTACCGCTAGATTTTTTTCTGCTTTCTACTGTAAGAGCCTAAGTGTGGCCAATTTTATCTTAAACCTTTTCGGCTTCTACTTTTCTCTTTTGAAGTTGGTTATGTGAATTTAAAGTCGCAATTTTAAATGGAAAATGGGTCTTCGAAGAGAGACCAGTATTGATGTAAGAAAATTTATATTAAGGTTATTTTAGAAAGGAAATTCTTATCGTGAAATACCTGAAATTGTCGGTATAAGCCACTCTTGTGACCAGAAAATCATTGTAAGATTTAAAAGCGATGGATTAATTGAAAATAAAAGTGGAAGAGGAAGCAAAAGTATTCTGAGTGATGTAACCAAATGGAAAATTTTGAAAGATATCAAGATTGATCCTAAACTAAGTGCAGTCAAACTAGCTACAGAAACTTCTCGAATAATGGGCAGAAGTGTAAGTGCTGAAACTGTGAGAAATGTGATTAGACATGCTGAATATAGCAGTCGAGTAGCTAGAAAGAAACCTTTCATAAGCTTACAAAATCAGAAAAGGCGTTTGGAGTTTGCAAAAACTCATCAATTGAAGACAGATAACTCTTGGAAGAAAGTTATATTTAGTGACGAAAGTAAATTCAACATTTTTGGAAGTGATGGCAGTTGCACCGTTTGGAGAAAGCCGAACACCGCTTTGGATCCAAAAAACTTACCTCCTACAGTTAAACATGGTGGTGGCTCAATCATGGTTTGGGGTTGTATGGCTTCAAATGGGGTAGGAAATTTAGTTTTTATAGATGGTATAATGGATCATAATCTTTATATAGATATACTCAACAACAATCTTAAAGAAAGTGAAAAAAATATTGGGTTTAGATGAATATTTTATTTTCCAGCAAGACAACGACTCCAAACATACGGCACGTAATGTCAAAATGTGGTGTCTTTTTCATTGTAAACAACAATTGCACACACCACCACAGTCCCCTGACATAAATGCCATAGAAAATTTGTGGGCCACACTCGAAATAGTGGTCCAAAAACACCAAATTAGGAACAAAGCCCATTTAAAGCAAGTGTTACAAGAAGAAAGGAATAAAATATCTCCACATACCACCAAAAAATTGGTCGAATCGGTACGAAGACGTTAGGAGGACATTATAAAAGCCAAAGGACATGCAACCAAATATTAACACTGTCTTTGTATGCGATATGTCACACAAATTTTATTGGTGTATCCTTAATTTTTTGAGTTAAAATTCTGCCTATGTTTATTTCAAATACTTGTGAAAATTTTAATTTTAGATATTTTTTTGTTGATTTTCGTTATTTTTACTGTAAATTAACCCTTTTGTTACTTGTAAAAATAAAAACGCTTTTGCACTTCTAGTTAATGTGTTATTTTGATTGAAAGTTGGATTTATTAAGTAAAAGTAAGATGTATCCTCAATTGTTTGTCCCACTGTACTTGGAAGCAGTTAATGTAACTTCCACAAGTGCCAGAATTTTGAAGCTCTCCAAAGAATACCCAAGAATCATTGCCGATTTCCTTCAATTTTGCTTCAAATTCCTGCCTAGTATCCTGGATACGTGATTATGAGAAATGGATTGTGTGATGCAGTGGAAATAAAACACTTCATCTATACTAAGTTTTGAATCGATAATCTCATCGAGAGACTCTCTGGTAACAACAGGATAGCTACATGTAACAATGGTTTGTGCAGTAGCTTGAAAAGTGAAATTCTTGTTGGTGTTAGCATGCTAAGAACCATAAAGTGAAATTAAAACATCACATTTGTACACTGACAATAAATACTAACTATATTTTAGAGAATTGAAATGAAAATTCTTGCTATTTACTGAGTACAATTTAGCATATTTAGCAAAAATTTAAGACTAGTTACCTTTTGCCATTGATTGGGATTTTTTGTTTGCTTCCACATAAAACCAACGAATAGATGATAGTGTAGCATAGCAAAGCTTCAACTGGAACTTTTTCAAAACTTAAAAGCCTCGTTTTTGAAATATTTATTATTTATTGAAATAATTTAAATCTTTAGATTTATTTGTCATATAACTCTTCACAATCAATTGGCAAATGACGCATTTAAGCTATGCATTTCAAATTATGAGGCTGTTCAAATTAAGCTATTTCTAATTCTGAAGGTACATAAAAAGGAAAACATCGCTATGCTAATTTCACCTTCAGTATTTATTGTAGTTAATTTAGACACTAATTCTGTGCAGCAAAATAAATGCAAATTAGAATATATCATAGCTTCTCCTATACTTTTATTTTCTTAGTTTTATTCCAGTTGCTACGAAATAAAATCTTTAATTATAGATAATATTAAACATCACTTCCATTGTTATGCTATTGCCGTTAGAATGGAATGTAATACTTCCATATTATCGTTGGCAGACAAATTTCCACTAGTGTAAATTAGATTATAGTTTGCGAGACCAAGTTATTTACTAAGCTTTCTATACTATTATTGGAATTAGCCGAATTGTCACGATATTTAAACGCACTGCCAATTTAAATACTGAAATTTTGGCTAACAAATTTATGCCCATTATAATCTTAATTACCATAAAGCCTTCTTATAATAATGGTTAAAACCAAAAAATACATCTGTTGATATCACAACATTTCACGAAAATTATATGAAATTCATTCCATTGACATTAAGTGATTCAATGTCAATAGACTGATTTTACGTAACTTCCTCTCTTAGAATTCCATGGACTAGTATACATAATTGAATGCATACTTTATGATTAAAGCAAATCTAATTATTATTATTAACAGTATCGACTTACCTTTACTACAGTTACAATGATTAATTTTTGTTGCTAATTAAATTAATCGCATTGCCTTTTAGGGAATTCAACAATGGAACCTAACAAGGAAGTTGTTATAAGCATCTAATTAGATGTTATTGTAAACGAGCTTTAAAGATCATGCGGCTTTACCACAAAAGAAGAATAAATAACAAAACTACGGAGAAGAAAGATGGTTTACAAGATAAACTAAGCATCCGATCTGCAACCTGGCTTAGAGGTAACTCTTCTTTCCCATTATCTGAGAGTAGAAGGTTCGAGTTGCTGTTCGGGCATCGCTGTTCTATCTGTAAAGGGTGTGACTGTGCTCCCCCATGAAAAGGGGCTGTGATGAGTAAGTAGCAAAAGTGGTACTCTTGGTCCTACTACAAAACCACAGACGCTAATTAGGCTTAAATTGCTGACTACCTCAGAGAGCTTTTCCATGACAAATACCATAAGATACAACAACACAGCATCTGGGTGGGAACTCCAGAAGACCAAATAATATTTCCTTTGTCAAGTGAAATATCATCTTCCATGACTGTTTTCGTATTAAGTAATGTAAGGCCATTTTTCGAACTGACATATTGTAAAGCTATTTTTTCCAACTGACATATTGTATTGTAGATGTATACAATTTCAATGATGATCATTTTCAATATTAATTCTTTTATTCACTGAGTTTTTGAACATCTGAGTTCTTGTTGAACCTAATTAACTTAGAGGATGATTATAACCCAAGAGCAGGTTAGTTCAAATTAATATCAACCTATATCAATGACAAAAAATACATAAGGCTGTGTACCTTTTGGTGCTCTAGAAGCCACATCGTTTAAAATAGTACTATAATTCCGAGGCAGTAGAAATATATAATTTGGAGGTACATTTTCCAGAATATATTTTCCGAACCAGGAACATCCAGCTCTCAAGAAAGACGCCCTATCCCAATGCCAAGACGCCGACATCCTTTATCTCTAAAAAGATTTAGCATCTCAAGAATTTAAGAAGCAATGGATCATTGAAACGAATGAAATATTGTCAAGACATTTAAATCGCTAATTGAGTCTGAATTAATGCAATTAATATTCGATGGGTTTTCAAAAATTTCAGATCAAGCATAAAAAATAACTAAGTATAACCAACTAACTTAGAATGAGAGGGTAAAATTAATGAAGATACAAGCAAGCGTTGGAAAACATTTTGAATAAATCGCAAAAAATAAAGAAGTAATTTTTATAGACTTTATGACGATGATGAGCGAAAAATTGAAAGTTAAAATTGATGAATTAAAATATTGATATCCGCTATCCCAAATTTCATGTTATTGTAGCGTCAGTCTTATAAGCCAGATAATATCCTTCGAGCTAAAGGGTTCCTTTTGCTTGATCGGTATGATACTCGGTTACAGGCCCAAACGTCGCAGGTTCGTACCGCGACCTTCAATCGCTACATTGGTGACCTTGACAACGCAACCTTCTGCAACAGTCGTGGCGCCATCTACCAGCCAACAAATCCGTCGCTAACTCAACGCACCAAAGCCGTCTCTTACTCAACACACCAAAAGGCTGTTGCTAACTCGACGCACCAACGAACTCGCATGCTCGCCATACGCTTGGCGCTTTCAAAAATCGTTCGTCTCTCGTCCGACTCACTGGTGGGGGAGTACTGTAGCTTTAGCCTTATAAGCCAGATAATCCTTCGAGCTGAAGCGTCTCTTTTGCTCGATCGGTATGATACTCGGCAACAGGCCCAAGGGTCGCAGGTTTGCACCGCGACCTTCAATCGCTACATTATCATGTGAGAACATTATTATTTTTAAGGTTTTGTTTGTCTTAATTCATTTATGAAATTAACCAATTTCAACAGGTTTGAAACACTTATGTTATTATAAAATGCATGCGTCGATCTATCGAGAATTCGTTGTGTAGGGGATATTCGTGTCAAGTTGTAATTTTTTGTTAGTGAAAAGTCACCAAATATGACACCTATTTTAGTATTTTATGTTAACCCTAGAAGGGGAAAATTAATGTCCAAAAAGCGATAAATTTTAAATTTTCTGTCCGTTCAATTTTTGGCTTCAAAAACTTCAAACCAATACAATATCATGTTATCATATAATAAAAATCTTTTAAGGAAAAAAAAGTAGCCACGTTGCCATTAAATTAAATTTTTGAATTGCAAATAAAATTTCTGTTTTTAAAAGTTTTTTTGGTCAAATGGGACAACCTTCTGTATTATTATCTAATAATCTTAAAATTGGAAAACTGGGGCCCCAAAAGTGATTCGACTCAATTTGTAGACCACGCACTTGCACGCTTCAAAAACTTCAAACCAAAATAACATCATGATTTTACTTAATAACAGAGATCTCCACCATTACCTCAATGTTGATAAGTGGTAAATCATGCTTTCAAGGGTCTTAAGAATATAGAGTACGTTTTTTCTTATTCCAGGACATTCTTTTATCCCTCAACTCGTTATTTATAAAAACGTAAATGTAAACGGATTAAATCAAACTCCATGTTGTTTCAAGATGACATGAAGGAAATTTTCAAAAAATTGGAACAGTTTTAAAGCTTGGAGTAGGTTACCTCGGTTATAATTGAAAAAAAGAAAAGAAAAAAAAAACAGCAGCGTTTTTACAAAACATTTTGCAAATTAGCAATTCAAATTTGCAAAGACAAAATGCATCTATTTTAATTCAAAAATTCATATTTCTTCCAGTTTCAGTCATAAAATTAAATATCAATTTATTAATTATTTAAAGTATTGATTTACAAGAATATTTCATCAAATATGGCTGATAAAAGCAAGAGTTTAATTGTATAAAGAATCAATTTATCAATGTTTTTAGTAATAAATTCATTAAATAACGCAAAAATGTCATTGTTTAAGTCATTTAAAGATTTTTTCCAAATGGCAGTCTGACAAAATCTCATTACACTTTTCGATTAAATTAGATGGAAAATCTTTACCAAAAGTTCAAAGATTAAAAAAAATTACAGGAATAAAACTTTTGTAGTATATTATGAAAAGCGTTTTGAAATATGAAATTCATATTTGCTAAAAAATTGTCATACATACATAGAATCTTCTAAGATTCGAAATAAAATATCGATGACAGTTGTTCAAATCTTAGTTCTTTCTTTTCCTAAGCATCTATATGTCCTTAGTTTTCTACCTATAAATAATTGCCAATTATATTTGAAGAGATCAGTTTTCGGCATTTTCCTTCTTGGAGTTTCCTTTCTTTCTCAGTTTTTATGAAAGGCACTTCATCTAAAATGTTGCTTTCATTTTGAAATACAGGATTTTTATTTTTTGAAATACGGGATTCTTTCATTAGAAATTTTCGAAAGATTACTTTTTTTTAAGCTTCAGCTAAAGGAAACATTGTATCAAACGGAACATTGATCAAAATATATGTTTTTTTATATATTTATATTTTTATTTGAAAATATCTTTAATTATTTATATCTGTACGTTTTTATCTATAAATATCGATAAAAATTTTAAATAGAACCTAACATTTGATATTTCAAAATTGGAGAGCAGTCTTTAAAAAGAATTTGGTAAGGTATGACAAATTGGATTATATAAGTTTATTGAATTTTGAAAATGTTTAGAATATGTGAGAAAAATATTTCCTTTGCTTTTGTATGGAGCTTTGAAAAAAGAATGATTAAAATCTTATATATTTTTTCTTTTTTCTTAACAAATTGTCTTTTTATATAATCGTTATAATTGATTTTTATTCAAAAAGGGGAATAGATTTTTGGAGAGTTTATTAGAATAATTTTATTAAATATTATAGATATTCTGACCTCACGTGATAAATGTTAAATATGTAGTCATATGTGATTTTGGAAATCATATTGCATGATTAAGAAGAAGAAATTGTCATAATATTGCATAATAAAAATAAGAAGACCAGTAGTACTTTGATGTGTGCAATTCTGCTTGTCACTTGTCTTCACTCTGTCTGTAATTTAAATAATCTTAGTACAAAATTTTATTTTAATGCAAATGAGAGTTTACATATTTCATACTTGTTTTCGTTTTAAAAATAAATTTAAATAACTATCTTTGCTTTTGGGGACAAGTTATATTGATATATACTATGGTTTTCATTGTTCGTGTTCTACAAATCAAAAGAAACCAATCAACTGCCTAATGTATACTACATCTTTAGGCCATTGAAGACAACATCTGCCCTTTCTTTTTAAAGATTTTTTTTAATAAAATAAATACATTTTTAATAAATTTTTATTTCTATCATGTAGTTGGATTTCCTTCTTCAATGTACACTTTCTTCTGGACTTGTTAGCTTAGACCTTTGACTTTGATAACCGCACAAAAATAATCCAATGGTGCTAAATCAGACGATTTGGAGGATTAATTCTGAAATTTTCGAACTGTAGCTGCATACTTTCATCTTTTTTGAAATATTGATCGATATTGGAAACGTATTATTCTATCTTTTCATTAACCCTAAATTACCATCCGTCAACTGGTTTTCTTAATATGGTTGCTAACATTTTACTGCACGAACGGGACAAATTCAAATCTTGCGTTAATTTTGGAACACTCTTTAAAAAAAATAACATCATTTTTATAAGAAAATATGATTCTTCTAAATTGTAGTAGTCTCTGTAAAAGAGTATGGCTCATATTTATCTTGAAAGATGCTGCTAAAATAAAGATATTCATATGTTTTTGGCAACTTCATAGCTCATGCATAAAAATCACATTGTTAGTTTTTCACTCCATTTTCTTCGAACAAAATGCGTTGCATTTTCTCGGAATATCCGGGCACCCCTTTGAGTGCATCATTTCCTGCTGCTTTTAGAATATTATCCCGTATTCCCCAAGAACCACTCTATTATTTATAGTCAACAGAGGGTTGCTGAAGACATTCAAGGGAAACTTCTTTTATTCTTGTTTGTGAAATACTTCATTGTTAAAATTTTTCAGAAGTATTTTTCTTTGAACTAAATGATTAATAAAGGATTTTATGTCTATCTTTTTTGTTGAATCTGTATAATTATAATGGCATCCACTGATAACAATTTTATGATTTTTTTAACATTTTGGAAATTACAAAATTCTAAGAATTTATAGTGATGATGAGAGTAGTCAGTTTTGTTCTGAAATTTTGAAAAACGCATAACATATTTAAGAGATTAAGAAGATATTTAGAAAATTATTAAGAAGATAT
>JAOUZG010051355.1:3378824-3393480 GCA_026289955.1 Argiope argentata
ACATAAAAATGTAAACAACGTTAACTAAGAAAATGCTGTTAAAAAGAAAAGGGTATAAACATTTTAACAGTTAATAGAGGAACAAATCAACGGTTATTAGAGGATTCACATAGATGGTATATTAACAATGAACCATCTGAGAACTCCATGTAGGAAGTCAAATATACCTATTTTACATAAATTTCATTGAAAATTGGACACAAGTTAAAACAATTGGTACACGGACGTATAAACCAATTTTATTCATCTAGATTGATGTGTTTTCAAATAATCATGATACCAGACAAATGTAATTACAAATATTTTTTTAAGGTTTAGAGATGTTTGAAACACTGAAATATATCAAAAAATTCAATGTCGAATTTTTTTGAGATTATATTTTTAAAGAATATTTTATATAAGAAAAGTGCTGAAAATATCAAACTTTTACCATGCATGTTTCAAATCTAACTTAGCCTTAAAAGCTAATGAAGAGTTCCCTTTCACTTTCAGAAATGGGTTTGTGATAATTTTTGCAATGATTTTTTTAAAAAACCATACATTAAACCCAAGATTTCACTTGCCGTAGATGCATAGATACCCAGTTCCATTTTTTATGCACTTCGTGTTCCTTTTAAACTTAATGACCTTTTACTACCATGGGGAAAAAGACCAAAAAAGAACAAAGCAGGATGAACAATGTGTTTCTTTTTTTCCAGAACGCAGGTGCTGATGCTTGTGATGAAAGAAAAAATAAAAGAAAAAGAAAGGAAAAAAGTAAAAAGCTCCCTTTTTAAGATAAAAAGAAGGTGTTTTAAAAAATAGTGCGAAAAAATTAAATAACCAGAAAAAAGGTTTTCTAGGAAACAAAATGAATGCCATTCATCTTACGACATTGTTAATAGTTTGCAACTAGAAAATATTTCTAGAAGACGTAACAGGTTTGATTAGATTAAATTTAAAACATTTTTACCGTAAAGAGAAAATGATTTTAATGGGAAGATGATCTTTAAGCACGGGAAAAAATCATTTAAAGATTTCGTATGTCAACAAATAATAACTTCAGTTTTGTTAATGCATTCTTAAAATCGAAGAAATATCTTTCATTCGGCATTTATGTACTACTTATTTTTTTATATGTATACGCAATGTGTGGCTGTAAATGATGACATACGAAAGTAAGTATAATTTTGAGAATTATTTTATATTAAGTTAATTGTAATCTTAAAAAAGTGTAAAAATTAATTTTCAGATGAATAGTAGTTTGAATCCAATTCGATGCTTACGTATTATATCGTCCAAATTTATCGCCAAATTTGAAGTCGTTGCCAATGAGTTTCTAAACCGTCAATTAATACAATCCGGCAATGGAGTAATCTTTTGATCTTTATCGCCAAATTTAAACCCGTCTCCAATGAATTACTAAACCGTTGGCGATTGTTGGCGAAGACGGTATAATACGAAAATACCTTCAATTCAAGGTATTAAATTTGAAACGTCGGGTACAGTAATAGATTTAACTTTTCAATGTTTCCGGGGTCAGCTTGTTCAAAAAAAATAATTAAAAAAATGAAGAATTATATTTAATTTAAATATTTATAATATAAGTTTCTTTTTAAATAAGAATTTTCTAAAAAGTGAAAACAAGTGTGGCTATGTTAACGTGCCATTTGGAAAGAAACATTAAGGCTGTTTTGGGATTTACACAAATTTGAGTCTCATTTAGATTACAAGGACGATACCCGATCTGGCACCTCTCTCTACAGAATTTTGTCTCCTACAAACGGTAAAATATCCTCTTACACCACTTCTCTAGGTTTAATTAACATGGTAACTACTTAATAAATGAATATTTAGTGGAATTGGTTTCGAATCTAGAGCCCTGCGCTTCGTAGACGGGGATATTATATCTATGCCACTAAAAAATGGAATCTAAGAATTATATAAAATGTCTTAATATTTAATATTTCTCATAAACTATTTGCTTCTTTAGATATTTTATTTGTCAGATCCGAATGAAGAAAAAAATTTACAACTTAACGTACGGGAAAATAAAGCAAAAAAATCACATATATTATTTATTCTCATAATTCAATAAATAATGTATAGTGTGAGTTTATGAAGCAGTTTCTTTTTTATTTGATTTATTAATGTTTATTTCCTCGATTAAATGTAAGCTTTATAAAAATAAATTAACTATTTCCAAATTTGTTGTTGTTACTTATAGCACTTGCCTATGGACAACTTCCCCGCTGATACAGCTGCAGAATTAAGCCGAAAGGAACATCTCCTGTTTTTGAAGCAGTGCCAACTAGGGCCAAGAGTACGACTTTGCTACACACTCATATCATTCGCTTGCACAGCACCTTTTTACAGGGGGGGACATTTATACATCTCACAGATAGCACACAGAAGAACAACCATGCCCGAACCGGGACTCGAACCTTGGACTCCCAGATCACGAGGAAGACGCGCTACCTCTGTGCCAGAAAGCCGACATTTCCATATTTTCTTGTATTATTTAAATTTACATTAACTCAATCTATGTAATAAATAAAAAATAAATTATAATTTTTAATGAAAATTTATTCAAAACTCTGCAAGCCATTTTATAAATAAGCCCACTGTTTTTATGGGAATTCCGTCTGGCTTTTCTAACTGCTTATTATTGGTGCAAACAATTAACCTAACAAGAATTTCCTCTCAAGATGATGGAACTGGGGAGTACAATTTTCTTGGAATAATGTTTAATTAATTCAGAAGTTATGTCTCTTAAAATGGAATATTGTGGAACTAGAATGTTTTTGTACTTTTTCCTTCAAACGTTTACTTGCAGAATAACGAAACATAATTTCTGCAACATTTAATGAAAAACAGCATTCTTTAAGGTTACGAATTTAACGGAAAAGTACCTCGTACCAATTAATCTTCCTTTCGTGTTTTATTTACTGGATTAAATGGTATTCTTTTCCGGGTCCCTTTTTTACTTTCTTTGCCCTGAGCAGCAGAGTAATAGCAGCAGCAGCTTGTTACGAGAACCGTTCCTTTCGAAGTCAATTTATTACATGGTGCCAATGAATTCTCCACCCTAATTCGTATAAGACTCATTTTTGCAGCAGGATTTATGAGCGCAATTTGCCCGTTCCACGTCAAAGCATCAGAGGGTAGTAAAACAACTGATTTCCAGAGGGTATAATTCGATCTTGGAGATTGAGGAGAGGAATGTCGAGAACAGTAAAAAAAATATCTATTCCAAATTTGTTTGTGAATTTTTATGCAATTGTTTGGTAGCAGATTTATATCCTATTTGCAGCTTTAAATACATAAACCAATAATTCCTTTTTAAAGTTCGATACATTATCACGTAATAATGTTTTAAATTTGCTTTTGTTTCTAGCATTTTTTTAAAAATTTCATGATATTGGCAGTGATTATAAAAATTGTATTAAGTTGAAAAATTATGTCTTTAAACATTTTGAAGCATAGTTTCCAAATTATGTTGAATTAAATCAATATTTATATATCAGTATAAATCAAAGAGTCGTAAAAGAACTGAATTCCAGAGGGTATAATTCGATTTTGGAGGTTGAGGAGAGGAATGTCAAGAATAGAAAAAAATCACTTTTCCATATTTGTCTGTACATTTTTATGCAGTTATTTTGTAGCAGATTTCCATCCTATTTGCAGCTTTAAATACATAAACCAATAATTCCTTTTTTAAAAAAAGTTTATTACATCATTACATAATAATGTTTTAGACTTGCTTTTGTGCCTAGTATTTTTTAATTTCTGATTTGGTAGTCATTATAAAGAATGTACAATGTTAAAAAAATGTGTTTTTAAATATGTTAAAACGTAGGTTTCAAATTGTAGAATTAAGTCACTATTTAGGCATGAGTATAAAATATTGAAGGAAGAAGAGACCATGAGAGCCTTTTAGAAGACTAGGGTTCCTATAGAAAAGAGAAAGGATTCAATTATGCTACCTTAAATGTTGTCAATATAATTGAATTCTAAACAGCATCATCGATATCACCACCTCTATAAGAGGTATATCCTTTATCATTAGGTAGTAACAAACCACACTTCATGTTTGCACGCACGGGAGTTTGCACGAATGACCATATCAGGAGTTACCCATCTCCAAATTTGAAGTGTCCTCCGTCGTAATAAATATTATATCTGTATTCAAATGGGGACAATTTCCAAAAATGTGATGAAGACTTTAGATCTTCAACAAACCATATGAGGAAAGCATGATAAAGATAACACAATTTGAAAATACGTAACTCGTGAAGTAATCAAGAAGTTTTTAATTGGTAAAGATGTATATGTCAATGTTTGTACAACTAGATAAGTTAGCGAGGCTATCACTAGAGACTACTGCGTTTCCCCCGAAGGAACATAGAAATATTGAATGATTAAGAGACTTGGATGACCCTTATAAAAGGTCATGGCTCCTACCGAAAAATGATTGGAACGATCGGAATTAAGGTTGAGTCCTACAGGCCATCATCGACCACAATATAATAGTTAAGTTCCTTCGTCTTTTCCGCGTTTCTTTCTAGTTGTACTTATAGACGGTTGACGCCCGGTCATACGTCTAGGCCTGAATGATCATTTTTGTATCTAACTCCATCTCAGTAGTTAACTACCTCAATCGTAGTGATTGTGCTTGAAATAATGAAGGGGACAATATTGTTCTTGATTAACATATTATTTACATATTCACAGCAGATTAAAATAAAATAAAACATGAAAAGTAAAAGAAGTCAGTCCCTCTCGTTCATGGTGAATCGCACCGCCCTCGTTCTCCTTCCCTCGTCCTTCCTCTCCTGTCCCCTCCCTTCTTCCTCGGCCCTCACGTGGTTCGCCCCCCTTTGGTCCCACGTGACATTTTGCATCCTGGCAGGTTTGTTCTCGTCATCGTTCGGAGTGAAGGAACGGGTCTTACTATAATCATACTTGTAAGAGGTACATCCGATATCCTTTGAGCGTAAATAACTTAGAATCATTTTTGTCCCCACTAGGCAGGTGAGAACCAATCAACATATCGGAAACTTGAAGATCTCTAAATATGAGGCGACTTCTGATGCGATAATATTGCGTCGATATACAACTGGTCACAATTTGAAAATCTTTGTTTCAAACTCAGGATCTTCAGCAAGCCACATGATTAACACAAGACAAAAATAATGCAATGCGTGACTTCTGACGAATCTCAAAAAATCTTTCAATGGTTAGGGTTAAGTCAATGTTTATGCCCCGTGATAAGAATCGGATATATCTCCAGAAACTGCTCAACCCACCTGAAGGCATATTGAATTTTTCAATGATCGGAAGGCAGCTATAGCCTTAATAGATTATTATGGCTTCTACCGAAAAAAATCTTAGGACTTAATTCTCAGAACTTCAGTGATTGAATCCTAAAGGCCATCATTGATCACTGTACAACCACACCTATAAGAGGTATGTCCGTTATCGTTAGGGGGTCCCAGTGCAGTGAATGTAAAGTTATCTGTCGGCGAACAAAACATCCTGAGTAAACAATTACTCATAAGGTAAACAGCTGAACTGTAGAAAAACTTTTCTTGATTGCAATGCCAGGTGAACTCCAATCAGCCATGGTAGGATCAATTTTGATTTTTGCTCTCTTTTGAAGTAACATCAAAAGGGAACACTACTACTAAAAATTTTTAATAATAAGATCGTGTTTAACACCCTCTAAATGCTACATTTCTGCTCCCTTTTTTAAAGATAAGTTTTGTAAGAGTCGACATTTCTATCCTCTACTAGTGGAAAAGAATTTTCATGTTTTGTTCAAAATTTCTATTCAACAATGTATAACATCTAATTGTACTTACAATACATATAGCTGTACCCTTTGAATGGTCTCCAGACTGTTCAAATCCGGATATTTTTTTGTAATTTTTATATGTAATCAAATAGTTTCACATCCCAGTTGTTTGGTTTAAAAGGGAGTTTACTGTACGATACTGGTTAAAAGTATGTCTCAATCACCTGACATAATAGATATAGAAGAGACATCTGGAGTTATTAATGACAAAACTTTAAAAAAGGATAACATTGTGATTGAAGAACAAATAGCTTTAACATGCCTTGATACTGTTGTATCCATAATTACTCAGACTAAGTCCAAAATTAAAAAGGCAGAACAAGATACAATCAAATGCCAGCTCGATAAATTGGTTGGAATTATATTCTCTCGAGTGGAGAAAATTTCAAAATTAAATGGAAAAATTAAAATCTTACAAGACAACAATAGTAATAACGCCAAAAATATAGTTATTTCTCAACCAGAGGAGACATTTACATATGCCAAAATAGCATCCAAGCCTAAAACAATATTTAAAAAGCTTCCCCCTAAATTTGTTACATTAATCTATCCTAAAGAAAAAGAGATATCTTCGGAAGAAACGAAAGCCTCTTTGTTAAAAAATATTGCTCTAAGTAAAATTAATGTAGGAGTAAAGAACATAAAAAAATAAGAAATGGAGGTGTGGCTGTTGAATGTGATTCAGCAATCAGTTTAGAAAAAATACTTCAAGAAATTTAGGTAAAACCTCAACTTAATGGAAAAATTGATATTAAAAGACCCAATATGAAAAAGCCCCGATGTATTATTTATGATGTTGATACTGAAATTCCCAAAGAAAAACTCTTAGAAAAATTATGCAAGCAAAATGAAATAAGAAAAGAAGACATTTCGGTGCTCTTCAAATTAAACAGTAAAAACAATAACAAATGTCACTGGGTTATTCAAGCAGAGCCATTAACATTTAAGCTTTTGATGAAAAAGAAAAAAATTTACTTGGAGTGGTCTCGACTCTCTCTTAGAGAGTTTTTAAGACCTACTAAATGCTACAAATGTAACAGATTCGGGCATATAAGTACTTATTGTTCCAATATGGAGACCTGTCCTAAATGTGGACAAGAGGGACAAGAACATGTCAATTGCAAAAACTCCCCTCATTGTATTAATTGTGTTGAAGCAAATAATAAATTTGGTTTTAATAGAGATGTAAGGCATAATGCAAATGATCATAAATGCCTAACTTTAGAGAAAGAAATTGAGTATTTAGTTAAAATAGTCCAATATGTGTGATTCACCTTTTTCTGAACTTAAAATTGTGCAACTGAACTTACATCATGCTATTGCTGCAACTAAAAACCTTAATAAAAGAGCAGAAGATCAAGAAATCAGTATTGCATGCATTCAAGAAATTTATCAAAAGAATAACCAACCAATTGGTTTCCCCTTAAATGTTAAAACCTTCTTCTCTGACCGAGATAATCTGAAATCAAGTATTATAGTCTACAATAAATGTCTTCAAGCAATAAAAGTGTTCTCCTCCAATAATATCATTGCTATTACTATTCCTTTTCGCAAATCTACCCTAATGATCATCTCAGTTTACTGTCCACCTTCGGAAGATATTGAAACTACTTTAACTGAACTGGAAAATTGTCTACAGCACTCTCATGACAGAGTATTGATTGCAGGAGATTTTAATGCAAAAAGTACAGTATGGGGCGGTGATTTTGAAGACTGTAGAGGTCGTATATTACTCGAATTTCTCTTTTCAAAAGGACTTGTCGTTTTAAATGATGAAAACTCTCCTCCAACTTTTGATGGTCCGTTGGGAAGATCATGGATAGATATTACCATCAGTGACCCTATATTATCAGAAAACATTTTTTAATGGAAAATAGATTTAGAACCAACTTGCAGCGACCATAACAGTATAAGCTTTTCACTTTATACTGAACAGCCAAAAATGTTAAAAAATGAGAGAATTTACATAGAAAACTTAAATTTACAAAAATTTAGATCTCTGATTACCAAAGACTTCCAAAAGATGCGAAATATAGGAAAACAAAACCTTGATTTTTCTGTTGAGAAAATAACAAAAACTATAATATCTGCCTGTAAAAATAGTAAATTAAACAAGTTAAAGAAATACATTAAGAAAAAACATAATTGGTGGTCTAGAAAACTCGAGGTTCTCAGAAGTGAGGTGAGAAGAGCAAAAAGAAAACTATTTAAGGCCAAAGATATAAGAGACAAGAAATATCTTCGAATGCTGGTTAAAGAAGCAGAGGCGAAGTATAAAATGAGTTTAAATGACGCAAAAAGAAATTATTGGTCTAATTTGTGTGAAAATGTGACATCAAGTGAGCCGTTTGGTATTCATTTTGATGTGGCATTTTGTGTGGATTTGTCCGGACAAAAAATCCTTCCAACTTAGTGCAATTAGAAAAGCAGATGGCTATTTAGCCAAATCTCCTAAGAAGGCAATAGATGCTTTACTTGAATATCACTTCCCCTCGGACGATGGTGATGCCACACTTTTTCATGAAAATGTACGCAAAAACAGTCGAATTCCTCCAGATTCTCTAAATAATCCTCCATTTACCGTATTCGAAGTGGAATATACTATTAATAGTTTAAATAACAAAAAAGCTCCAGGTCCGGATGGTATTTCAGTAGGAATTATTAAAGAAGCATTTAAGTGTAATAGCAACATTTTTGTTGATCTTTATAATAGATGTCTGCACCATGGATATTTTCCTGTAAAATGGAAAGAAGCACACGTTGTTTTGTTTAACAAGTTTAACAAAATAGATACAGACCCATCAGCTTTTCGACCTATTTGACTTCTTGATTTCCTTGGGAAAATATTTGATAAACTGGTTACACAGAGATTATTCTATCATTTGTTGAAAAATAATCATCTTCATCAAAATCAATATGGATTTATTCCTGGAAAAAGTACAACTGAAGCAATTATTCAAGTTAAAAATTGGATTACAGAGGCAAGAAATGACTCAAAACACAGTGTCATAATTTCTTTAGATGTGAAAAGTGCCTTTAGTCGAGTTTGGTGGCCATTAGTGCTACATAACTTGAAAAATTTGAATTGTCCCCAAAACCTTTTTAATGTGGTTTCAAGTTTCCTCGACGACAGAAAAGTCTTTTTGATTTACGACGACCAAAGGTTTAACAGAGAGTATTCAATTGGATGCCCTCAAGGCTCTAATTCTGGACCTCTGCATTGGCTTCTAGTGGCTAATGAAGCACTACAAATTAATTTTGGAGAAGATACTAAAATAATTGCGTACGCTGATGATTTTTATCTGTTTGTAGCAGCTACTAGCAAGCATAAAATTCAAAAACGGGTTAACAGGGCATTAGAAAAATTGGATGATTGGAGTAAGAACTCTAAGGTTACTTTCGCGCATGAAAAAATGCAGCTGATTCCTTTTGGAAAAAAAAGGACGTTATAAACACCCCCGTATTGTTCTTTTGCAGGTAAATCAATCAAGCTTACAAGAAATATGAAGATTCTTGGGATTATTGTTGATGATAGACTTAATGGTATGGCTCATATAAATCATGTGGGAAGCAAGATGACTAAAATTTTAAATAGGCTAACAGTAGCCAAATACAATAGAGGAATATCTGTTAAAATTGTCAAAATTTTATATAAAAGAGCACTGGAAAGAATTTTGGTATACGCAGTTGCAGCCTGGTGGAAGGGCACTAACAGACAAAGAGAAAAGATCAACAGTGTACAACGTAAAACACTGTTAGCAATAACGAGCGCTTATCGCACAACATCTACAGTTGCTCTACAAATTATTAGTGGACTTGAACCAGTAGATCTGATTTGTGACATTGAAACCGCTTGGTATTTTATAAAAAATCACCATAAAGACATAAATATTTTTGGTAAAACAATTGAGGGCTCTAAAATGATCCATTATGAAAATAGGTGGGTTCACCCCAGTAAGATTGAAAAGATACAGTGGGATGCTTCTACAGTGACAACTCGGTACTCTATCTATACAGATGGCTCAAAAATAAATGAACAAGTTGGTGCGGCGTTTTGTGTTTTTGAGGGCAAAGATAAAATTGAAGAGTTTCAGTATAAGCTTGAAAATCACTGTTCAGTTTTTCAAGCAGAACTTTTTGCTATATGGCAAGCATTAAACTGGAAAAATCGTACTAAACCATATTTACATTTTCATCTTTTCACGGACAGCCTTAGTGCATTAAAGGCTCTTCAAAAATTCCATCCAAAAATAATTTAGTAGAAGATGTCAAAAGTCTTGTAGATGGCGGTATCTCATTAAACTGGGTTAAAGCCCACATTGGCATCAAAGGCAACGAACTAGCTGACCTGGCTGCCAAAGCAGCTACTTTTAAACCTGCAATAGACTATCATCTTGGAGAATCTGAAAGAACAATCAAAACTCGTCTTCATAAAATTCTATTTGACGAATGGCAATCAAGATGGGAAAATAATGATAAAGGACGCTTTACTTTCAATATCTTTTCTCAGGTTAAAAGAAATAGATGTATTGACAATAAATTTCTAACCCAATTAACTACAAATCATGGACTTTGCCCACATTATCTTAAAAGATTCCGTTTAAAAAATTGTAGCTGTAGATATGGCAATGATCTTGATGACATTCCACACTATATTTTCCATTGCCCTATTCTTCAACATTTGAGAAAATTTATTAAACCTCAGCTGAAGATTTCCCAAATTCTGTCAAACAATAAATGGAATTTAGAAGCTCAGAATATATTGGATGTTCTATATCGTAATGAAAATAGGATTTTCCAGGGTGAATAGTAATTTGTCTTGCTTTGTTAAGAACTGCTAAAAGTGAACAGCATAAAGTGATTGTAAGAAGAAGAAGGGGAAAAAAGACAAAACGAACTCTATCAGGCCTTTGTTCTTAATGTTGGACTCTATCTTAGACTGAGCCTCTGTATATATATATTTTCTGTTATTTTTTCCATTTGTTTACTTATTTTTCTCTTTTGTTTATTTACTTTTTTTTCTTTTGTTTATTTCTAATATTTTTCTCTTTGTTTTTTTTAATTTGATTTTTCTGTTTTCAAAATTTAGTTTCCTGTATTAAGTAATTTTTTTATTTACTAATTATGCTCGAATGATACTGTGGATGTTGAATATTATACAGACTCTTCTTTTCGTCTCCACTTTTTTCTTCTTTTGTTTGCTCCCTTTTTCTCTCACTCGCCTTTTATCTTTGGTTGTTTTAGTTTCTAATACTTAAGCGTATAAAAGTTTTTTGAATGGCTAGTCCTTTGACAGCTATTTAAATTCTATATATTTATTTTTATCTTAATTATGAGTATTTTACCGGTGTAACGCCACTTTCGGCACACACCTAATCATCACCAGAATACATCGTTAGGGGGTAATTAATCACAAATCTTTCTGTATCAATGAGAGCATCGAAAATCAAACAACACATCAGAAATTTCTCATCTCCAATTATGCAGTGCTATTCATTGTAATCAGCATTGTGACAAATACAATTGGTCACAATTATCAAAAGTGCAAAACAGATTGAAGATCTTCAACAAGCCAAACGATAAAGATATGCCAAAAATAACGCAATACACAAATAAACAACTCGTGATGAATATCAAGAAATATTTCAATGGTAAGAGTTAAGTCTATATTTATCTAGCAACTACTCCAATCAGTTCGAAGGCACATAGAAATTTTCAGTAACTGGGAGACCATGATGGGCCCTTATGAAAGAATATGGCTCCTATAGAAAAAGTATGGCATTTAAAATTTAACTTTCAGATCTATGATTAAACCCTAAAGATCATTACCGACCATGGTATAGCCTCCCCTGTCCGTTATTGTTAAGGGGTATCGAGCCGTACATCATTTCTGTATCCACATGGACTGTGAGGGTCAATCATTATATCAAAAACTGCTCATTTCCAAATCTGAGATACTCTCCATCGTGATAAATATTGTGTTTATATACAACTGTCCACAACTTTCAAAAATGTAATGCAGCTTCAAATTTGTTCTTCCAAAGTGAATTGGAGTTTCAATTACATAAATATATAATATATTCTTAAAAAAAATTCTTCCTTTGCATTTTTTTATCATCTTGTGATATTTATAAATAATATGGACATCTCAAAATATATCCCCTGGCGTTGCTTTAATTATTTGAGTTGAAAGTTTGTTAAAAAATGTTCTACTGTATAAGTTTAATAGATTCTAGAAATTAAATGAACAATTATTTATCTCATAAAAGGAGCAATTGTTATAAAAGAAAAATATTCACGCTAAGCCTTTTTACTCTGAAAGAAACTCGAAAATTGGAAATGTTAGACTTTTAAAAGCTTTTAATTTTTTTAAAAAAAGAAAAAGAAATGAAAAGTTATTGCGAATAATGTCAAGTCTTTGATACTCTGAATGCAAATTAAAACCATTAACTTCTGAAATAATGAGAAACGATAGCTCTTAATTACACTCGTTAACTTTATTCAGATTAAAAGATTTTGAAGAGCATGCATTTTTTGTCGGAATTAAGTATCAGTAAATTACCCGAAAAATGAGGCTGTCTTATGATAAGGTTAGTTAGCAGGATAAAGGTAATGACTCATGAAATAGTTTTTAGCAGACGAATTATTATTAATTACTAACATTTTGACGGTATAGGGCTACAGAATAAGTGATGAAGATGTGATTTTTTAAATTATAATTTAATTTTGTAAAAGTTTAGAACAAATATTATTTTAAATCCTTTTATATTTTGTATAATGATGCATTCAGCTCCTCAGATTTTATAACTTATATGTAACATTTATAATCAAAATTTAAGAAAGGTTAACTCATCTTCTTTTGCAAATTAATACTAACTTCAAAATAGAGTAAGCAGTTACTTTTTTAAATGTAAGATAATTGTAGTTTTCATCATTGTATTTTAGCAAAATTTCTTCACAATTCCATTTTGTATTTACTAGGTTCATTATTTCTAACGTCCTGTATATAATAATGGAAAAATTAACAAAGCAAAAAAAAAAAGAATTTGTTACTAAAAGTCATCAAGAGATATGATTATTATAAAAATTAAAAACAGACCAGTGGAAAATAAATAATAAATGAAATCTGCAGTACATATTTTGATGTATCAAGTCAGAACATGAATTCTTGAACGGTCAAGCTTCACGTGCTTGTTCAAGTTAAATAATAAATTTATTCATTTTAATTATTTCATTAAATTATTAGTTTAAGTACTGCTAATGATTATAATAAATTTTGTTTCGCATTTATTGTTTAAAAAAATATCGCATTTCCTATTTATTTCGTCTCATATAATTCCGGGCTCAAAATGAAAGTTTTATTGGTGTAGTCATTAACTTACTTTTTTAAATCAGAGCTTTTGTAAATGCAATGGCAACGATAAGATGATATTTTGAGATACTCGTGCAGATAATAAAATTTAAATTTTTCACCAACAGTTTTTGGTTGATGACAAAAACCTTATCCCAAAAACAATATCATTTTCTGTCATGATAACAAAAAGAATTTGTTACCAAAAGTCATCTAGAGATATGATTATTAGAAAAGCTAGAGATATTATCAATAGAGCAGAAGAAAACAAAAATAATTTGTTACCAAAAGTCACGTTGGGACTTGGTTATTTTTCGATATAATCTTTGTGAATATTCTGGCACTGCTTAGAACTGTGGAATTTAGATGTTTCCAATCCACTCTTCGAAAATGTTGCTCGAAAGTTAGTGAAGCGAAATAGTCCTTAATGTTCCTTTGATGTTTTCGTTAGATTTTCAGTTTTATTTTATGTTTCTGTTGTTCCAATATTTTCTATAAAAATTATACTGAGCAGAAATGCACCGTCATGCACCGTCTAATTTACAATTTTGGGATGCTGATAGATCCAATTATTAACTATAATTCCATCACACTCAATTTCTTTCGAATCATTTGCACAACGTGATGAACAATATGTTTCTGCAAATTTGCTTTGTATCTCCTTCACCGAGAACGTGGCTTAGAGTCGAGCAATTTTTATCTGACCCAAGAATTGAAAAAAAATTTAAAACCCGTTGAATCTTCCAGATTAATGGAAAGCTTCAAAGGATCAGTTAAGTTCCTCTCAACTAATAAATTATTGATTTCAGAATTTAACTTTAGGTTAAAAATTCATCTTATTCTCTACTCTAATCTTCTTTATGGTACATTGGGGACTGGTAAATAAATGGTCCTCATGATGAGTATGTATTTTTTTCTGGCCAGTCATAACATTTGATATTAATAGAGCAACATATTAGAAATTGTGGACTATTAACGGTTTTTAATTTTAAGAAAATAAAAAGAAGATAGAATATATAATAAGTAATGTCGAGTCTTTGATACTGTTAATACAAAATAGAACTGATATCGATTTTTAATTTAGACTGGAGAGAGCTTGATGGAACATTAAAAGCATGGTATAATCGTTGTTAATTTTTTTCAAGCAAACTTAAGAAAAAACACGCTAAAGATTTAGAAAAAGAAAAATGTAGTTTATATTAAAACAAACACAAAGTGATCGGAAATCAATTTTTCACCTTAATAAGTCATTTATAATACAACTAAATTTTCAGAATATTCATTTTTTTCTACTTATTATTAAGATACATGAAACGAAAGCAGATTAAAAGTGCAAATTGGGGCAAAATTTATGGAAGAAATTTAGTGAAATAGGATATCGGACTGACAAGCATCCATCTACGAAAGCAAAGTTTCAATAAAAGAATCACTCAAAACCTATATATATATATATATATATATATATATAG
>JAOUZG010051355.1:3398480-3409313 GCA_026289955.1 Argiope argentata
CACACACACACACACACACACACACACACACACACACACACACACACCGTACTTTATTATAAGTAAAGATAAAGATTATAAAAGTAAACGAAATTTTATGCTTTCCCACCATATGTGTCAAATTTATTATCGCAGATAGGTAAATTTTATATAAATTAAAAAAAATTAAAAATATATATCATTTAAATGTCCTCAACTTAATTATTAATTTTTATCTTTTTTTTATTTGTTAATTTTAAAGTATTTTTTACAAAAAAATATCTAATGTCTGAATTGAAATTTGAAGAAATTTTAGTGCTCTACAAATATTTTATATTGAATTTTCCTTGTACTGTTAATGAACAAAAGAAAATATTATTTTTTCCAAGTAAAATAGTATTTTATGTGGAATTTTTTTATTGTAACTTGAAATTTTTTTTATAATTAACATTATTTGACTTCACAAAGATGAAAAGATTTTAAATATATTCTATTTGTAATACTTCTCTTCTGTGTCTGCTACTTTTTCTTGTATATAAGAATATTTAAGAATATGATATTCTTCGTGTATAAAAGTTATTCTTTTGAAGAATAGTACATAAAATATATACTATTTTTACAGATTCAGTAATGAGGCCTTTTTGGCATATACATATTCATTCACAAAAGTAATTTACAGCATTTGGTTCTATATGCAATAGAAAAAACTTTTCTCATATCGCAATTCAAAACTGTTGATTTCATTCAGCTTTCAAACATATTTTAGAAAACCATTTGCAAGTGAAGCATATAGCTTGGAATTATGGAACAAAGAGCATATCGTGTATTTAAAACCTGCTATTTTCTAGTAAGATTCTTGTTTAATTTTCACGATTTATGAATTCTAAATGTCTTAACAAATAATTCTATAACCATGGTTCAATTATTTCATACATTATGAGAAACTGATTCGCTGTTTATCATATAATAATCAATGTCATTGTATAATTACAGCATATAATTTTATAACCAGGAACCAATTTCTTAACGTGTGATGAAAAACTGACTTCCAATTTGTCCTTAGTCACATAACAAATAATATTTATGTTGAAAATATCATTTGTTTTCTCTATCCAGTTCTTTCTCTATCCCGGGATTTATCGCATATATCTCTCTATTGCCATTTATAAGAAATAAATATTTAAAATTTGCACTTTTTTTGAATGAGACTGTTTTTAAAAATATTTCTATATTAAATCGAATATTAGAAAATATAATAAAAGAAATAAAAATGTTTTTTGCATGTTTTTACTTCTACAACACACAAGAGGGTAAACATTTTCCATTAAGAAGTTTTTGCTTCAAAGATTTCATTATACTCATTTTATTATACGGGTTCCTTTTTTCGGGCTAAAAATAATTGTTTCTTAACTAAATCATTTACATCACAATTTCTACAAATATTTCATTTCTGCTTCTCTGTAATTTTACTGAACCACATTTATATTAACGAAGTAATAGAATATTTTTTCACTCGATGACTTAAAAAAATAAACTGTTGCCATTCTGCAGTTAACCAATTTGTTCCGGAGGCAAAAAGGAAAGAAAAAGTTAAAAGCAATCAGAGTTAATTGTTCGGGACTAATCAGATTTGCTGGCCATGTCGTCGGGTCGCTTTTTTCCAGCAAAAAATTCTAAATGATCTTAAGTTGAAAGATTTTATTTGTACACCGCTAGCTTCTCCTTGAATGTCCTTTGTGATAAGCCACTTGATTGAATTAAGTGAAACTTCTTAGTATTTAATTATTTTCTGCATGTTAAATCAATCGAATATTTTTTTTCCACAGTGGATAGTTTAGGATTGTTCTAAAACATGAATGCTTCTTTTTTTTCGAAACGTTTCTGCAATGCTGAGCCTGAATAGAAGAAAAGCCGATTTGATACATTAAATGGCATCGATTCTTTGAAATATAGAGCAACTACAATGAGTTGAGTTGAGTTTCCTTTTTTTAATGATCTTTACACAATTAGGATGTCATTTAATAAATAAAATTCATATAAATTGTTCCAAACAATAATTAGGTTAACTACATTTTAATGCATCCACAGATTGTTTGTTGTTTAGAGAATTGCAACTTAATTATGTATCTCAATGATTAATTAATATTGTGTTCATAAAGATTTCATTTATGAAAATGATCATTCTATTTAATTTACGAGATACAATTATCTTAAGAATCTCTAAAAGAAATATATGATTTTTTTTACTTCTGACGTTGAACTGCGATTATTAGAATTTTTATCAAAACATATTTTACTTTAATATTTCTTCTAATAATAAAAGTGAATGTTTGTTTCTAAACATTATGGTGTTTAAAGAATCCAATCATTTAATGTAGAGTTACTAAAATCAATAAATAAATATTCTTGGGCATTGAAATTAATTATTTTCCATAACAGCTTTCAAAAAATTACAAAATAAAGATAATTTTTTCATCAAATTAAAAATGTAAAAAATACATCTTTCCACTGATGCTAATTTTTTCAATTTTTAGTGAATTTTTTTATAATATATCTTAAGTCTTCTTTGTAGCAATACATTTCTTTCATGAAGCTAACTATTTACAGAAATAAGTTAGTTCCTAAAAAAGGCAAAACGCGTTTATAATTGATTCCATTCAACAGAACAAACCAAATTTGAAATAACATATTTTGAAAGATAAGTGTGCTCATCATGGAATATTTAAAAAAAATTAATTAAAAATCTGGCGAAATTTTACTCTGCGGTACTACAAGACCAGAATTTATCATCGTGTAAAAAGGAATTTACACTATCCTAGAAGTTTAAAGATAAGAATCAGTTAAATAATATCAAATTAGTAATATTTTTTCTATTTTTATTGGTTAATTTTAAAGTCTACTTTAGGAAAAATATTGTCATTCATACAAACTTTAAAGAGATTTCATTGGTCCTACAATTATTTTAAACTGAATTTTTTTTAACGTTTGATGATCAAAATAATGAAATACTATTTTTTCATGCTAAATAATTTTCTGGAAGCATTTTTTAATTATAATTTTTGAAATTTCATTACTATTACAATTATTTAATTTTACAAAGTTGGGATGTTTTTAAATTATTTATATTTTTAATGCTGTCGTTTTTTATGAAGTATACTCAGGTGTAAAAATATATACTATCGGCTTTAAAGCTTGAAAATTAATTTTTTTGCAATACTTCTTTTTTTTATTGAATCAGACAAATTTTAAATAATTAGTCAAATTATTTGATATTGGAAACTTTAGTGCGTAAAATTTATATTTGTTAGCCATAATTTTAATAAATATGCTCAGGATTTCCCAGAAAACAATTTCATTTGTGAAGTACTTTAAAATAAAAAATGTAAATTTAAATTTAATGAGAGAAAATAGGAAGACGTATAACAGGATGAATATAAAGGATTCTTAAACAATACGGGTTATATTTCATTAGAATATGAAGTTATAATATAAATATAATTGTAAGAATTAAAAAAATGCTATTGTTGTAAAAGCTACTTAAAAAATTATTAAGAAGAAAAACATATACAAAAACAAATCTGATCTTACTAAACAGCAATTTTTTTCTTAAAAATTCTTCAAAAATTGCTTTAGAGAGAAAATATGACTCAAAGTTCTGATGGATAAAGAAATCTGTTGTGATAAAAAGATAACATATTTTGAAAAACCCCTATTTATAAGCATCTCTTTTTCAAGAATTAAATATGTATCATATTTTGACGATAATAGCGACATTATGTACATTGTAAAGGATTTTAACGATCTTTTTAATCAAGTATTTCACAATTTTCAGATAGTATGTAAGTTTATGGATATTATCATGATAAAAATGTAGATTATTTGGAAGATATAATGTTGGTGATGTCCCAATTATTCGAATTACATCATTATTCGCATACATTTCAAGGCATGCTACATTTTTCTATAAATGAAAAAAAAATGTTCTCATGAAATGAAATTCTTTTTTTTCTTGTACTATTAAGACATTTGTTTTCTTCTCTAATTTATTTTAGGTACAAATATCATTCGGGATTTTCTATTATTTTTTTAAAAATTTAATTCTTTGAGACATGATTTTAAAGAAATTAACAACTTGAATTGCTCAGAATGTTTTCATTATAAAAATGATAAAACAAACAAACATTTGATTCGATTATATAGCACATAAATTTTGGTCATCATAAGAAAAAAAAATAATATCGAAGAAGAAACTATAAATCATGCAATCAAAGCTTTGTGCACTCAGGCGAGAACAGACTCCGATGACCAAGAAATTGGATGTCTCTTGATGTCAAAGAACTCATAATAACTTTTGCCATTAAATCTTCTATTAAGGACTATTAGTCAAAACTTTGGTATTTAGCTCTCTCCTAATGCAAAAAGTTAACTCCTAATATTTTTTATATTTCATAACTTTATATGTAATGTAAAATGTAATGAATTTACCATGTCAGAGCATGATGTTATTTTAGGGATGAGGTTTTTAGCGTCAACAAAAATCCGTAGGCGAAAAATAAAAATTTTATTATCTGCACGAGCATCTAAAAAAATCAACTTTTAATAACGCGTTGCCATTGCATTTACAAAAGCTCTAATTAAAAATAAGTTAATGACCACAGCAAATAAAACCTAGAAATATTTCATTTAGAGCACGTGATTATATGAAATGGAATAAATAGGATATGTAATATTTTTTTAAACAATAAATGCGAGACAAAGTGTTTTTGGATCGTTTGCGATATTAAAGTGACTTATTCAATGAAATAACTAAAATGAATAAAAATATAATGTAACTCGAACGAGCTCGTGGTGCTTGGCCGTTAAATAAATGCTGTTCTGACATGATACATTAAGATATGCATAACATATTTCATTTTAACCTTTTTTTTCTATTTTTTTAAATACAATATACATTTTCTCCAAACAGTTCTTTATTGTTTATAAGGCTCTAATGCCATCAAGTGGAGTTTGTACCTTTGTGCTAGATGGAGCTACACTTCGTCGTACCCGTCAAGTTTCTCGCATGACTATTGGCTAGGTAAGAGTTTTGTACAATGTAGAGCGTTTAATAAAATTTTTCATCTGTGATATGACATATGTAATTCCCCCACTTTACAGTTTAAAAATTAATATGACATTGAATAATATATTTTCTAAGTTATAAAACAATTTATTCCCTATTTATAACGATGAATTATTATATCAAATAATATATTTTCTAAGTTATAAAACAATTTATTCATTTATTATCATGATAAATTATTATGACATCAAATAATATATTTTCTAAGTTATAAAACAATTTATTCCCTAATTATCATGATAAATTAATATGACATCAAATAATATATTTTCTACGTTATAAAACCGTTTATTCCTTAATTATCATGATGTATTAATATGACATCAAATAATATATTTTTTAGGTTATGAAACAATTTATTTATTAATTATTGTGATAAATTAATATGACATCAGATAATATATTTTTTAAGTTATAAAACAATTTATTCATTGATTATAATGATGAATTAATGACATCGAATTATATATTTTCTAAGTTATAAAACAATTTATTCCTTAATTATCATTAATTATATGACAATATATGACATATGTTATAAGTTATAAAACAATTTTTTCCTCAATTATCGTGATAAATTAATATTATATCAAATAATATATTTTCTAAGTTATAAAAAATTATTCATTAATTATCATGATAAATAAATATAACCTGATAATATGATTTCTAAGTTATAAAACAATTTATTCATTAATTATTATGATAAATTAAAATGACATCAAATAATATATTTTCTAATAAAAAATTTATTCACTAATTATCATGATAAAATAATATGACATCATATAATATATTTTCTAAGTCGTAAAACAATTTATTCATTAATTATTAAGATAAATTAATATGATATCTAGTTATATATTTTCTAAGTTATAAAACAATTTGTTCGTTAATTATCATGATAAATTAATATGAAATCAAATAATATATTTCCTAAGTTATAAAACAATTTGTTCGTTAATTATTATGATAAATTAATATGACATCAGATAATATATTTTCTAAGTTATAAAATAATTTATTCATTAATTATTAAACATAAAATACCGTCATGAAGAAAACTCAGAGCATCACACAATCCGTCAGAGTTAATCATAGCAATATTCATAGCTTACTAAAGTGCTCTGATTTGCATATTTTTTAAAATTTATTTACGCATTAATTTATTTACCATTAGTCATTATTGTCATCTTAATGGAATATATTACATAGAATATTACAATGAATAACTAAACTTATCGAGGTGGGTTAAAAATGTATCCCAACTTGCATAAAAAGTTAAGACAAGGTTCGATCGTTCTAAATTCATTTAACATTCGTTAAATCAACTTTATTCCATTTAACAAAAGAATTAAATGGAATATTTTAGCATTCAAAATGTTGAATACTAACCCTATTTAAAATAAATCGTCCGAACTTTAGTTAATTTTGGACATGATAGTCAACAGATTAATTTATGCACTAATTTAAAATAAATCGAAAAATCAGAAGATACAAACCATTTAACTGTTATATTTTCTCTTCACGCATTTAATTCAATTTATCTCATACAATTTTCCTCTAATGTCTTAAGTAATTGGCCTTTTTCTGAATCATTTAAAAACAAATTGAATCAAAGATTTAATTTCAAATACCCTTTTACATAAGCCGTTTTAAAGCAAGCGTAATTTTTAAGTTACAAATTAAACAAACAGCGCAATCATTTTTCAGTAACAAATGTTGCCTTTTATTTTCAGAACATGAAAGGTTTCAAAGAAACAATGGTCATTGTTCCAGGTCAATACTGATTGTTTTCATTACCTTCAACTGTTTAATGGTGCTATCCTAAGCCAAGCTATTATTCTACATCTCCAGCTATCCTAAGCCGAGTTTTTATCCTTATATTGTTGCTTTTTGAATGAATTCCAAGGAAAGGCATTCCATTCAATTAAACAAAAGGTCTTTGCTTTTAATTACTTCCCCATTTTTTAGAGAAGAAATATTTTTGGAATGCTTTCGAATTCTTCAAAATTTTTGAAACGGTGTTTAAGGATAGGAAAATTACCTATGTTAAAATTAATGAAATGAATAGTTTCAAATAAAAATTGGAGTTCAATAAAATGTGAATTTTTTTCTTCTTCTGGGAATTCTTCTTCTTTTTTTCTTCTTCTTTAAAACTATAAGATCATGGCAATTTGGTCACTTTCAGCAGTGCACAGGGGATATTAATATTTTATGTCACTTAATAAATTGACATTTGCTTCTTTTTTATTCAGCTGTTACAGGGGATAGTTCTAAAAGTTAGAAGAATTAAAATTTTAAATTAACCCTGGCAGGGTGATAAAATTAGTAGCTTATATTAAAAGAGGTAAAACGGATTACTAATTATTCTAAATAAAGTTAAAATACAAGAAAATTTATTTCAAACTAATCAGACAAGTTTAAGTTTTTTTTAATACAAATTCCTGTGCACCACTGTGCCTTACAGAAGTAGACAACGCATTACATAAAGACATCACATCTACTCAAGCATCACATTCGCTTGCACTGCTCCTTTTTATAAAGGGCACATTCAAACAAACCACAGATAGAACAGATATAGAGCAACCATGTCTGAACTGGGATTTCGACCCGGGATGCCCAGATCGCACTCCCCCTGTCGTGCGACATTTAAACTTAAAATTGCCACCATAATGTCGGCAATTTCAAGTTTAAAATATATTGTTACAAGCGGGCGAGGGGCACGAAAACGCGCCAAAAAAAGCGACCTTTGGCGAGGAGCCTCACGCCAGCTTGATTGGTTTGGCGAAAGGTCTAGCGGCCGCTGGATTGGGCGCGATATTTTGAGAAGTTTCACGAGTTTCGGGGTACGCGCTTCCTCAGCTATATAAGGGACGAGTAGCCGGAATGAGTTAGTTAGTTGAGAGTTTTCTCTCGGAAGAGAAGCTTTCCCGCTGGACTAGCAGATTATTGAGCTGTGTTTACGTTTGCTGTTAACGTCGTATTATTGAGCTCACTGCGATTTACTGTTGCTGTGCTATACGATAGCTGTTTTGCAGTCTGTTTTTATTGGGCTTAAGACTTCCATTTACGCTGTAAGTGACTGTTGACTGCTGGACTGTGTTTAACTGAAATTTATACTCTATCAATTATCCTGTAAACACCTGTGAATAGCTGTAAATAAATTTGTTTGTGCTGCCCTCAAGTAAAGTCCATTCAATCCGAATCCGCTACGCTCAAAACGTAACAATATTTTTGTCAGAGCTATGTAGAAGAATAATGACCTCGGAAAATATTGGAAAATCAAGTGTGGGTCATAACATGCTACTTAGCTCTCAGATTAGATTATATATGTAAAACAAAATTTTATTTGCAAATATTCTTTTCAAATACTAACAGTAAAACGAAGATGACGCCCTTCTCCACGAATCTGCTATATGGTTTTCCCGCTCATTTAATCTCCTAGGAAGGAAGATACTTTTTTAAATACTTTTATAAGATTTTCAAAGATCTACGACTTTAGCAAATAACTTGTCATTGATTTATTAATTTGGTTTCGAATTTAATAAATGTAGGAGAAAAAGTCCTAGAAAACACAAGACTTACGGCAATATCTCTAATAGGAGCAAAGATCCGCGACCCTTCTAGAAAGTTATACATCCTACTGGAGAATACAGGAATGCGGTTTATGGGAAAATACCCGCTCAACATGGCAATTAGGCTGGAGAAATTTGGCCATCAAATTGCTATTAAAATTCCCTCTCTTTAGGGCAAGTGCTTCCGAAATTATCAATAGTCTTATGCAGTTGGAATCCGCGGATCACGATTGAAATAACTCTTTGCTTTGACATTAATTTTCTTCGTCTATAATGCATATGCAACTATATTTTGTATATATGATATTTGCTTTTGGTTTAACAAGCAACTTACTTTGTATACAGTTGTTTTACGCTTTTTCTTTTTAACAGCATTTTCTTAGTTAACGTTGTTTACATTTTTATGTTCCTCTAATAACCGTTTAAATCTTTATACCTTTTTCTTTTTAACAGCATTTTCTTAGTAAACGTTGTTTACATTTTTATGTTCCTCTAATAAATGTTGAAATCTTTATACCTTTTTCTTTTTAACAACATTTTCTTATTAAACGATGTTTACATTTTAATATTCTTCTAATAACTGTTGAAATGTTTGATATTTACTATACTTGGAGACAAGGTGAATTTTTTTTTTTGGAAATTAAATTCGCATTTTTTTCCGATCTGGTTCTTTAAATTAATTTTTATGGAAATTAAGTTGATTAACCTGCACTTCCGTGCTCGGTGGGGGTTACTTTGTGGCGGCTCATCGTTATATCCGAATGGCTTCGGCCGGGACGGAGTATACCTATGCCATCCTACTGGAGAACTCTAACAGAAAAAAGTTCTCAATCAATGATTAAATTCCCTCTTAAATACTCGTAGCGGAACGAACTCTTCAGTCGTTCATTTTGAGAGTTGTCTTAAATTTTTGATTTATTATCTGCTTGCGATACAAGTTTTTTAGTGTTCTTAGGGCGTGTGTGGAATAAAGCATAATTATCTGCTAATAAAATTCCTAGATTTCTTGCAAGAGATTTCCAAAACACTTAAACATTTTTAAAGAAATGTTTAAGCAACTACAATAATTTAATATCACCCAATAACAGTATATAATATAACAGATAAATATAACAGTAAATAATTTTTGAATGTTTTATTGACTTAAAACAAAGAATTTAAAAGCAAAATTTCCGGTTGATATGAAGGACTATGCATGATTTTAAATGCAGATATTTTGTCAAAATGATATGATTGTCCTTAATCATTGCTTATAATAAAACATCTTTTGATGAACAATTAAATATTTTATAATTCTAAATTTATTTAAATAAATAAATTTTTTTCAAACTTAATATTAAGAAAAATATATTATTGCGAAAAGAAGTATTTCCTTGCTAAAATATTCTAAATAAAACCAGATACTTAAATTGAAGTTTATTGACAAAAGTATGATAGTTTAATAACACATTTCTATTTCTTGTGTATGAGAATGCTATTTGCTCGAAATAATATCAAATATAATACAAATATCTTAAAAATAATCAGAATTCCTTTACAATAGAAAAGAAACTTAAAATAGAGCTTACAATTTATTTATTATTGAATGTTTCTTTTATTTATTTATTTATTTGTTTATTATTGACAATTTCTCCTAGACATATAATTCTGTTTTTCAATTTCAATTTTTTTCAATTACTTGAAAGGAAAATACATTTCGCCTTCAAAGCAATGAATATAAATCATACAAAAGATTTACTGAAATCTGTTAGAAAACAAAACAAAACTGTTGACACGATAAAAGAATATCCAAATCAAAATAAAGAAGAGATAAATTGTTATTTGTAAAAAATTTCTATAAGTAGATTCAAAGCGGAAATAGCTGTATACATAACGATCACAAAACGATAGAATTTAAAAGCAAATCCACTTGCAAAGCGATGAAGTACGAAGTGAAAATTTGCAGATTTTTTCACAAATTTATCTTTACAAAATTGTAAGTTATTTGGAGATAGAACCCTAGAGAATTCTCTCTGAGAGCTCTGTGCTCTTGCGGTGATTTAAATAAGGATTTGTTGTTTGTATGATAATCTTTACTGCAAGTGCTGTTTTGGCTTCGTTTTGATACTGTACAACGTACAGTGTATATTCATATAGAATAAAGAATGGAATCTT
>JAOUZG010051355.1:3423764-3471984 GCA_026289955.1 Argiope argentata
ATATGCATTCGAAGTGTTATAGGGAATATAAAATTCAAATAAATATAGGTTGATAATCTTTCGGTCTGTATTTCAAAATCATATATACGCGATAACTCAAAAACGTAGTGATTTAAATTTATGATATTTGGTATGTAGATTTGTGATTTTAAGTATAACTTTGAGTCAAATCGTTGTTTCAATTGATTGAGAAAAATGTATCTAATACATAACATAACACCATCCTGTATCATTGAACAGTGCAGTTGTGATGAGACTGGCACGACACTTTATTATGCCACGGAATGTATCCTCACAATCTTTTGGCATATGAAGAAACCATCACCAAGTCATGAACTGAAATGGCTGAGAAGAGTCGCTAGGAACCGTTTATCCAGGCAAAAAATGCATAGCATAATTAAATTTGTGAGTAGAAATAGAAATCTATTCTTATCTTCCTAGTCACCAAGTCTCATACTCACAAAGACTGACGATAAAAACTAGCAATTTCCTATTATATACTTTAATCAAGCAGAGTTTTCCTTCGTTCCTACCAGCTAAATTATTTTCTATCTCCTTTTAATGCCTGTAACGTCACCTAGTGTGTCATAAAGAAATTAAATGAACACAGAATGTATGTACATCATAACACATGTTATATTTCAGCCTATATAGTGTCAAACCATTTTTCATAGAAGAAAATCTCTGTAAACGGCTTTTCCCATTGTCATATCTTATATGCTTGTAAATTCTGTAAATAGTTTTATTTTTATTTTTCTTACTGTAAATATTTTATTACTTAAAATAAAATTCCCGCGACATGCCAACCAAACCATGAGGTGACCAGAATGGTTACGAATACGGGGGTATGTGACGGCGTTCTGTTCTGTCCCCCCTATGCCTATAACACTAAGCATTCTAACCAGTTGGATGAGCACAGGATAGGAGAAAAAGAGAAAAGAAAGAAAGGAAAATTGTTCAAAGAAAGAAAGAGACTTCAAACCATCTATTGATATCCAGAGAGTATCGCACCCGTATCAAATTCAACCTGAATGTGTTTAATTTTTGGTGAAATAATAACTGGATTCAAGGGACAAGTATACTTAAAAAATGTTGACTTTGGGTAGAACTTACAGGGAAATGAGTTTACAAACTATAAAGGAAAAATTGTTGAATTATTTTGTGAACATCTGTATGGCATGTATAAGCATATAAAAAATCACTGTAGAGTCAGAATTATGTAGCGTCCGTCTGGGTCCTGAGGTTGTGATTTCCTGCGTGAGAATTGCATTAACTGAATAATTTCGACTGATTTTGACAAATTGCATTTTGGTCTCAGCTATTGTGTGGTATAGACGAGGTCTTGGTATTTATGAATATGGCTTACTATGGAGTGAATCTTACTGCATGAAAATACAAATTCTATTTTCAGATACAATTAATCTCATTTCAGGGATTAATCATCAAGCAATACTCGATAGGTTCAGTAAAAATTCTAAATTCAACCAAAGTTTAATATTTCGTAAATTTTGCATGCAAATTTTATGAAATGCTTTCTTTGAGACATCTTTATAGGAGAGATAGGCTTGGGAAGACCATTTTTGTGGTTTTATGAAAATATGTGTTTATGATAGCAGGATAGCTCTGCCATTGTAGCAGTGCTTTTTTTATCATGTCAGCACAGAATGTTGTTTTTGGGATTAGGGTTTTAGAATTAACAAAAATCTGTAAGTGAAAAATAAAATTTTATTATCTGCACGAGCATTTCTGAAAATCATTTTTTAATAATGCGTTGCTATTGCATTTAAAAAAAGTTCTGATTTAAAAAAAATTAAGTCAATGATTACAGCAAATAAAACCTTGAGAAATGCCATTTTGAGCACCTGATTATATGAAATGAAATAAATAGGAAATGTGATATTTTTTTTAACAACCAATGAGAGACATGGTTTTTTTATCGTTTGCAATACTAAAGTGACTCGTTCGATGAAACCATTAAAATGAACAAAAATATAATTTAACTTGCGCGAGCACGTGGTGTTTGACCGTTCTAGATATTATGTTCTGACATGATATATTGAAATATGCATAGAAGATTTCATTTTAATTTTTTTTTAAATATTGAAAGCCTGCACTTATAATTGGGTGTTGGGTGATACATGTCTTTGAAATATTAAAGACATAATTTAGAAACTGAATCTTATTTATTCTTGAAAATGCAATTGTTAAATAATTCCATTATTACTTTAGTAAAGAATATCAGATTTCGAATGCCAAAAATTCCACATTTCCTTTTTGTAAATAAAAAAAAGAGTGTCGGTTTGCACTGAAGTACTTTCTTTTCTGCAAGGAAAAATTTCAAGAGAACTATATAGTTTATTCGTTGATGCTGATATAGCATAAAAGAGTGTTTCTTACGAAATTAAATTATAAAAATTATGTAAGTTATTAGAAATTTCTTATATTCGGATGCTACAAATATACAAAAAGAAGTTGATTTCTTTAATTCATGGATAAAATATTTGTAAAGAGATTAAGCTTAGGTTTTTAACAAGATTTATAAATATGTAAAATAAATAAATAAATACACAGGATGTATTGCCAATTACCAATGTTGGACAATGTATGAAAACTTCCTCTATATAATAAAAATTCGATAGAATATAAGACAATTAATTTAAATAACTTAGAATTATTAGAAATTAGACAGAATAAAAGTTTTAAATTTAAATAATTTTAAATTCTGGAAATTCTTTTATTTTATGTTTTAATAAAATTTATTATGATTGAAATATGCAACCTGCGTACTTATTTTCATTGAAGATTTTGACCCTTAACAAAAACAAGATATTCATACATGATAATAAGTAATGTATAATAAATTGTTGTTTTGTAACGAATAATAATTTAAGAAGGGTTTTAATATTATCTAAATTTTATTAAATCCTTTCTAATATCTTTAAAATATTTGTATCTTGAAGCATTTATTTCTTTGTGAATATTTTTGATACCATTTCATTTTGATAAAAAAGAATATTCCGAACCCATTACGCCTTTCGAATATATTTCTCATTAAAATATGAAGCAATGAATTAGAGCTATAATATATAAAATGTTCCCCAAAATGTGAAAACAGTTCAATGAAGATATATATATATATATATATATATATATATATATATATATTCCTTTTTCAAAATATATCATTTTTCTCAAACACCGCAACTAACTGTTATTTTATTTTATTTATTTATTTCTGAAAAGATAAGCTTTTATTCTTCAGATAAATGCTAAAAGTAGAATATTTGGAAGAAAAATATAGAGATGTCTGATCTTATGAATGGAATGGGTCTTTGAGGCAGAAACTCTTAAAATATTAAAGAAAGGAAGAAAAAGAATATCTTTTCAATCACTATAAATTATATTGACATCATCTTTTATTCTTTGAGAATATTTACAGTTTTTAAAATCATTATAGGAGAAAATATTTCTATTACTAATCAAACAAAAAGATTTATAAAAATTCTCTAATAAATTGAATCTTTTATTTACGATTTCGAATACATTTTTCCAAAAGTTCAAAATTAGAATAAAAGAGAAGAATCAAATTAGAATCAAATTAGAATCAATTAGAATCAAATTAGAATAAAAGAGATATACTCAAACCAATCAAATCACAGTCATCAAGAAAATCCGAATATATAGGACTCCAAAAGGTCTGAAGCTTGTCAAAACCCATCAGTAGCATTTTACCTCGTCGAACGAACGAAAAATCCGGCGCCTTTAAAACTGAATGTAATACAGAAAAATCGCCTAATAAGTACAAGCAGCGCCATCTATTGACCCACGTTCCAAGGAAATATGAATCCTCAAGCACTCAAATTTTATTTATAGAAATGCATAGATGGAAATTCCATATTTTCATATTACAGAGCTGAAAACCAAAAATATAGTTTGGGTGATATTTTTTTCCTATCAAATGGAACCAAAATCTGACATGCAAACACAATTTAAGAAATAAAATCACAAAAGTCAAATACATCTTAATTGAATCTTCGCTTTTGAGTTATTGAATTTATATAATATGAAAGCAAAAAACAAGAGACTGTTAACCTTTGATGGATTTAATTCAAAATTTGAGATATTTCTAAATGTTTTGTTAAATCTGCTAGTACAATTTTCATCTATTTATCTCATTACATTTTGTAGTTACTAAGTTCACTTGGACTAGAATGACAGATACAAAAGATTTTCTGTGAATAAATTTCGTTCATCATCTGATATAGATCTACAAATTTGGTCTAAAGTCTTCTTTAGCTATCTATATAGCAAAGAGATAGATAGGCATAATTCCAAGAATAGGTTTTTTGAACTTAAGGAATGTCTGAACTACATTCAATGTTTAGTATAGTATCGTAAAAGTGTGTAGCCAATAGCGTGCCTTGCCAGATCTGAAAGCTAAGCACTCGAATCCTTTTATTAAAGGTGATTTCATTAAGGACTGTCTAATTAAGGCCGTAGAAACAGTTTGTTCTGAAAGTGTGAAAGCTTTTCAGGTAATCTCTGTGTCTTGAATCATCTTTTCTGAAAAAGGAACTACTTTGGCCTGGTAATTTAGGCAAAGCGATAAAAATTAATATCATCTGGTTTCAAACAGTTTTATATTGTCTAGGACTTGAACAGAATTAGGTGATGTAGATCAATTAGCCGCCTTTCGTCGTGTTTGTGATAGGTATTATAAAAACTTTAAGCAATTAAAGGAAATATAATATTATTTTGTTATGTTTAAAATTTTTTGCAAAAGTATAATATAATTTTTTTTTCAAAAATAGCAAGCATAATAAAAGATCTGCATCATTGATAAGGAAAATTAAATATTTTGTGGTATTACTGCAACAATAAAAAATTAAGGGAGCTTATTGGGATATTTGGGACTCATCATAAGCGTTATTCACTAAGAAGTTTATTATACTTAAACAATAAGGAATGAATCATGCCTTAAACTTAAAAAACTAATTAAGTGTAATAAGATCAATTGGCATAAAATAACAAAAATGCTCTTCATTCTTACACAAACTAAAAAACATGATTATATTTTATACACCTAAGTAGTTTGGATATTCAGTTTTAAAATTCTACAATTGTCTGTTTTGAAAAGAAGAAATAAATCATATTTTAATCACAAATCCATAAAATATTTTGTTTTTCAAACTAATAGGGCTGCAACAGTTTATTTTTTCATTCTTTATATTACAAAACATATTCAGGATATAAATTTGAAATTGCAAGGAATATATCAGATCATTGTGGAATTGTGTGATCACATTTAAAAAATCAAATATGAAATTATTCTTTCGAAAACTTTTGAAATTGGAGATTTTACCCACTTCATGAAAATACAAAACTCATCTAAAATAAATATTAGCTATGTTTCTTAAAGGAGACATACGGTAATTAATATTGTGCATTAATCAATTAAGATGTAATTAAACCTATGGATTCATAAATTAAGCTGTATTTAAATCTATGGATTCATCAATTAAGCTATAATTAAATTTATGGATTCATCAATTAAGCTGTAATTAAATCTATGGATTCATCAATTAAGATTTATTTACATCTATGTATTCATCAATTAAGGTGTATTTAAATCTATGGATTCATCAATTAAGATGTAATTAAATATAGGGTTTCACCAATTACTCTGTAATTAATTCTATGGATTAATCAATTAAGATGTATTTAAATCTTTGGATTCATCAATTAAGATGTAATTGAATATAGAGATTCACCAATTAATCTGTATTTAAATCTATGGATTCACCAATTAATCTGTATTTAAATCTATGGATTCATCAATTAAGATGTAATTAAATCTATGGATTCATGAATTAAGATGTAATTAAATCTTGGGATTCATCAATTAAGATGTAATTAAATCTATGGATTCATGCATTGATGCTGAAATAATCGTGAATCATTATTAATGAGAAATTAAATTTGCATATTGGTCTTAAATTTAAGAAATAAAGATGGAAAGTATAAAAATTTACCATAAAATAGTTCAATTTTTAAAATTAATTTCCGATTTCATGAATATGCAAGCCTTTTTTTACTAAAAAAATATTTTCATTGTTACATAAAATGATTAAGGAATAAATTAATTGAAAAACCAAGTATTTTAGTTATTAAGGAAATACTTTGTTTTTTTTTTCTTTTCCAAATACAATAACATTAATTTTTAGAATTATTTAATTCAATATATAAAACACATACATGGTAGTGCACTTAATTCAAATTACTTTTATTACAGAATTACTCATACACAAGGATTTTAATTCAACTTTTCCAAAGTCCATATCATCCTCATCTTAACCAGCAAAGATTATTTCCTCAGCAAGCGAGGCTGCATTTAATTATTCTGTATCATCTCGAATGCATGGAACTCGCAGTTGCTTCAGAATCCGAGACAAATAACTCTTCATCTAATACCTGGGGGACACCATCGGTGCTCGAATCATTTCAAGTTTCCCAAATACTTAATTATGAGTAAGCATTGAATTAAAACTCGCCGTCTTCTTCTAGGGTCCTTTGTTTGAATTTATAAGAGACAAACTGCTCGTCCGCGAATTGGATTACTGGAAGAATGAGAACACGGGGCAATAAAACATTCACACTGCTATTCCTGCAGGTGGGGAGAAGGTATAAAATAACTTTCACTGTTTGGAGATGCTTGCTGTTAACTAATGATTAAATTTAATGTGAAGATGAGGGGGAATAGATTATTCAAAGAAAAAAAATATCAGGCATTTCAAATCTTGATAGCTGTGTAATCGGATAATTGAAAATATTGTACACTTCTGAGGAGACTTTAATGTCGAATAATAAAGTTGTTGCGGTTTCTAAACACCCATCTGGTTTGACTCCATCGGACCATATCAATAAAGTCATTGATCCCGAAGAAATCCTGTAACAGAAGTGGGGTGTCATGTATATCGTCCCAGTCCAATCCATGGTAGTTCAAAATGTGCTGAGACGAAGCCTGTTGTTGCTTCCATATAGGACAAAAAGGATACTTCCTGTCACCCCCGGAGAACGTGAGACGTTTTAAATGGCCACTGGTAAGGCTAGTCAGACATGTGTTAGTTTGTCTGCCACAAGGAAGTGACAGGGAAAGCGTTGGTCTTTTGCCTTTGTACCAATTGTGAGGCCGGCTTTCTGGCACAGAGGTAGTGCGTCTTCCTCGTGTTCTGGGAGTCTCGGTTTGGGCATTGGTTGTTCTTCTGTGTGCTATCTGTGAGATGTGTGATTTGCCCCCCTGTAAAAAGGGACTGCGTAAGCAAATGTGGTGAGTGTGTATCCAAGTCGTGCTCTTGACCCTAGTTGGCGCTGTTTCAGAAACAAGAGACGCTTCTTTCGGTTTAACATCTGCTGTTGCATCAACGGGGGGCTTGTCCAATATGGCAAGTGCCATAAGTAACAACAGCAACATCAACCAATTGTGAGATAGATGTATTCACCACATTACTTTATTTTCTGCCTTAATCTTTGAGTACAGCTCGAGATTTATAAGTTCTGAAGTAGAAAGCACAGGAAAGCCAAGTCCCTACCTAGCTAGCGTGTTGGTCAATTCGTTTCCATAGATATTGACATGGGACGAGATTCACCGAAAATATACCTTGTATCGGTTGGAAATAAGATTAATCTTTTGGAGAATAGATAAATAGTTTTTATCTCCTATGTGAACCCAATTTTTGAGGTATTGAATCGAACTTTGGCTTCAGAGAGAATCCAAAGGCCACCATAGTTGCTTTCACTCATGAATTTTTCAACTTCCATGTCTATTGCAATTAATTCGCTTCGAAAGACAGTAAAATAGTCAAGGTTGTGTTGTTTAAAAGAGTATTTCTCTATAGGAGTTTTAATAAAAGTTTCTCAACCTGCTCGAATGTCTTATTTGCTGTCATCTATGAACATGTCAACAACATGTCATAATAAAGTAGTTTCTGTCAGTGTCATTCTGTTTATTGTACGTATATGTATAATTTTTTATTACTAGAAACAAACAAAATTTTATATAATCCATTTGCCACGAATTCATTGTGACCCATTTTCTTTTCGATAAAGAGCCTTCCATACATCTCTCTTTATCATGACTATTACTATAAAAAATTTTCAGAATTCATCGTCTCGTGTTTTTGTCGCCTATACATTGAAAATTTAGATTCATTAAATTTATCTGATTCACTTATAAATATTCTCAGTCAGGAAAATTATGAATATAGAAATTCGGAATTAAATTCATTTCCTACTTATGTTATTGTTCTTTATAATTAAGTAATTAGTACAAATATTTGCATTTGATATTATTATTATTTTAAACGTAAATAAATATCATAGATGAAACAGATGAATATTAACCTTTTTTTCCTTTCTTGTAGCTATCGATTGACCGGTATTTTTTTATCTGCATTCCGGTTAATTATTAATTCAATTTAGATGCGATAAAAAGAATTCTGAGACAATATTTGGTTTTGATGTATCTGTTGCTATTTTCCAACATTGAATAAATAAATAATCAAAGAAAAGCTAGACAACTTTCGGTTCTAATTTCATTGATTGTAAATACAATGCGTATTTCTTATAAAAGTCATGAAAATTGCTTTAAAATTACAGAGATTTTTAGAAGTTATCTGAATGTTTATCTAGCGAAAAAAATACTGACAGTATCTGATTTTGGATTTTTTTTCGTGTTCTGCCAGAAATAAATAAGCCAATAAGAGAAAAAATATATTGACTATTTTTCAGTCTATTTTCATTTATGGTAAACACAATCGGCTTATTTATTGCTAATTTCATGAAAATTATTCAACCAATTAAGAATGAGTTTTTCGAAGTTATTTACTTGTTTATTTTTGTAGATAAATTCTTAGTCAGGATCAGTTTGAATGTCTTCGAGAAAATAGGTAACAAGTTTGTATTAGATATTTATTTCAGGTACAGGTTTTCTTCAGTTTCTATAAAGGTTTCTAGAATAATTAGCAAATTTTAAGTTTTTATGATGTGAACTTTTATGGCAAAGTCTGATTTTGTCCTAACTAATTTTTTTGAAACTAACTACACCGGCAAAATGCGCTAATTTCAGAAAATAACACTTAAATTCTAAAAGAATTTTTTTTCTTCAAATTAAATAAATTTTATACTAAACAACCACAACAAATTATTAAGCGCTAAAAAATTATGACTTCAAGAGCAGTGATTAACAAATGGTAACTGCGTTTTCAGGGAATTCGCCATGAGTAATTGCTGGTAAATGAATAATTCAAAAGTTTTAAATATCAATTTATACAGTTAGGGCTCGAAAAATAGAGCATTTTTTTTAATAAATGCATAACAATTTTACAGATAAACAATTTTACCTAAACATTTTTACAGATAATATAAATCTACTGAAACGTTAAATGCTGAAATAAAATTATAAGAAGAATGTATAATATAATAAGAATATATAAGCATATTTCTTAAGAGGTATGTATTTAAAAGAAATATATCATTTAAAAATATTTATGTATAGATATTTCTTACCTGTGAATTTTCTAACGTTTTATTTCAAGCATAGTAAATGAATACAGAAATGAGGAACTCACCTATAAAGGAAAAGAAAAGTATATAAATATTTGTATGCAAAAAATAAACAAAATTTTATGTTTTAAATTGTTAAATCAGCAGCATTAGAAATGAATTTCTATTAGTAAAAAATTAGATTAGAATTTCTATTTTATTTAAGAATTAAAACACATATATTTACTTCACAAAGATTACAATTTGTTTATAATCTAAATGATTAAGTGAAATTTCATAAAAAGGCAAATTTTCTCAGAAACAATTTTATATAAAGCACACTATGCAATGTTGCCTTTATTTATCATTTTTTTTTTTGGATTTCGTTTATACAAAGCCAGCCAGTTTGTGAGACAGACAGAGCAAAAACTAGCCGTAATCTTCAGGAAAATATTCTGTTATTCAATTTACAATGTTTAGAATCTTAAAGACTCTTAAAAATCTCGAAGTCAAGGTTTCTGACGTTTTCTGTACATTTTAATATATAATACTACTGCGTTTAAAAATGTCATATTCTTATAAAAATATTTATAATGAAATAATGAATTTAGATAGAAAGTGTTTATTTGTTATTTTCTTTGAAGTAACTAAGTAACTTTGTCATGTTTCAAATGATTTCAAAATTCGAATTTTGAAGTAACTTTGCAATGAAATTTTTCGGAGAGAAAAGATCAACTTTGAAGTAAGTTATTTTTTCATGGAAATAGTCACCTGGAACATCATTAGTGAAATAAATTCATTATGAGGGTACAATTTGAAAGGTGACTTATCATAATACAGCATACAGAACGTAACATTTCCTAAGACGGAAAGTTTTAAATACACGTATTTGCGAGTTGTGAGTATAATCATTAAGAATTTGAAATATAAGGAACCTACTTTAATCAATAGATTCAATTTTGTTTTGCACTGCCAGTCTACATATTTGAAAATTATTTTAAATGTTACGAGAATTTTTGAAAGTAATAATACTTTATGTGCAGGAAAATAAAATGTGAATAAACAGTATATATTTTATATTTTTGTTGTGGAAGATGCAGAAAGTATCAGATTGTAAAATATTGAAGAATTATAATTAAAAATATACATTTCAGACAAACGGATTCTATTGAAAGAACTGAAATTCTTAGTAATATAAATGAACTTAATAAAATCCAAAAAAAAAAAAGAGACATTGTTAATTTTTTTAAGATTTCGGATATTTCAGTTCTTTGAATCAAAGATGCATATAAAATTTGGATTTAGTAATAACAAAAGTATTTAAAAAATGTATATGTACAATTATGCACCGATGAAGATAATATTTCAATAAAATCTATAACGAAAAAAAAAATTGAAAATGAAAAGACGAGGAACGTTTATAGTCCAATAAAATAAATTGAACTTGAATACAATATTTAACTCTAATTTATAATTAAGGATATATATATATATATATATATATATATATATATATATATATAATTCTCTTATTTTATTGTTTTAAATGATTTTTGCTTTTATAACTTTTCTGCGTTTAAATATTACTAATGTAATTTTTTCTTTATATAATGTTTTGCTTTATGCCTTAAATATCTGGTAGTTTAATATTTTAATTATAATATAGTCATGCAATGAATTTGATTAAAATTCATTAGCTTTTCCATGCTATCGTGTCTCATTTCGGGTAAAATAAACAAAGAAATTTTTTTTCTTCAATTATTATTTGTTTAATAACCATATTCTTACAAATCTACGAATATTAAATAATCATGTCTGAAACATTTAAAGTTAAATTAAATCTTTAAAAAAGTTAAATATTCAATAAAAAAATTATACATAATCCACAAATATCTTAAGGTATTCTATAGAGTCTTAAATGAGACACTGATAGTACATATCCGAAATTAAAAAAGGACATAAAGTTATATATAAAACGCAAAATAGGTATGGGCTCAAATGCTTTATAATTATATAATCCTGCTTATTATTATAAAATTAGGCCTTATGAATGACATTTAACTCCAAACACTTCAGAAAATTAGTAGTTTCGGAACTTACAAGGAGATCAAAGGGTTGTAAATTGATTGAGTCACAAATAATTTTTTTTAAAAAGGGAAATCTATTATCTCAAATTTTATGTTGCCATGTGAGAACAATATTATTTTTAAGGCATTATTTGTCTTAGTTAGTTTAGTCATTAACAGAATTAAAACAATCACGCGACTATCAAAATAAGTATGCGTCATTATATCAAGAATCGGGTAGATAACGGGCATTCGGGGCAAGTTGTTACTTTTTGTTAGTGATAAATCATCAAATGTGAAAGCCATACTTACTATTTTCTAATAACCCTAAAAGTGCCCCAAAAGCGATAAATCGCTAATTTTTTGCCCTTTTGTTTCGTGACTTCAAAAACATCAAACCAAAACAGCATCATGTTCTTACATGAGAAAATACACACACATTTGTCTGGGACCAAATACGGGTCTTAAGAAAGCCACATCCTCAACTTTCCATTTGCGCTACTGGGATGTTCCAAAAGCATAATACTTTATTTGTATACAATCTGTACTTAAAGTTCGAGGGTCATTTTTCCGAATTTGTTGAAATTTTCTCGAATTTTTCTTTGACATTGGAATGAATTCATATTCTGAAGGAAAACTACTATTATATCAAATTTCATTCCAAACATAATTTTCTAATTTTTGATGCCTCTTTATCGGTAAAAAAGAGTGATTACTCTTGTTTGCAAGGTTATATGAATTTTTTAAACTTTGTGAAAGGAAATAGCTTTAAAAATCACTTCAAAGAATTTCACATGGATTGCATATCTCGAAAGATCTCTACATTTAAACGCCAATTTATAAATGTTTCCTCTAATTAAAACAAATGGATTTTTTAATGTTTATTAGGAAATTTAAAAATTGTTAAAATTAATTTTTATATGAATTATCTAGGGAATATTTGCAATACTGATGCACTAGGTTATTTCATAAATGCATTCCAAATATCTATTGCATTTATCTAAATTTGAAGATTCATACAATACAATTAAGAAATTTCCCCTTGTTAATATAAAAATAAAACTAAACAATCGTCAATAACCAAAATTTTGTTCTGAATAAACAAGGGAATTAAATTCAACATCGATTCCGAAGTATAATAAAGGCGTGGAAAGAAAATTAATTAAAGAATCTTCATTAATGCAATTCCATCAGGATAGTGGAACATATTGATATCTATTTATTCATTAACGGAATTCATGATTGCTTTCCTTCTTTTTTACTGTAGAAATTATTTCACTGAAAGACAATAATCAAAAAGCTCCTTTAATTAAGATGCTCCTGAAATCAATTCTTTATTTTGTTTCTAAACTTCTAATATCTTTGGAAAGAATGAGTATTTCATTTTAAAGCAAGTCTGAATGGTATTCATTAAAAGAATTAGAAAAAATCCAATAAAATAAAGTAATAAATACAGTTAATATCGTTTGCTACTTTGTAAAAAAATGGAATTCTTTTCTTTTACATTTGCATTGTTCTGCAGTCCAGAATAAATTAATTTGAGTTATTTAATATCCGTGAATTTGGTTTCAAACATCAGTAATCATTTAATCTGTCAAGTGAAATTTTATTTCATACTCTTTAATTGTATTAAAATACTAGTCTGTAGTTTCTCTTAGAATATGGGTCTTGTTTTAATTCAATTAAAGGTCTATAAGTCTGTAATAAAGTAAGTTGGTGTTCATAAATCCTTACTCAAGTAAAGCATTGAATTGCCATAGATATACATTTTTATAAAAAATACCACGCAAGAGTTCATAAATTCAAATTCCTTTCATTAAAATAGCTGAAATAAATGTTATCTTGAGGAAGATCTGTATTGTTATAATAGTACTATGCTAACATACTAATGATTACTATAAAAAATTTATCAAATCTATATAACCGAAGAGAAGAATTTATTATGAGTCTTAATAGCACACATATCAAAACTGTTTGACTTTAAACAATAATCGAAACATGTATAATATTATTGAATATAATATAATGTCATACATTTGTATGAAAAACGCGGTACTACCTGAATATGTTCTTAGGTTATTCCTATGCTATTTGTTAACTATATACGCATGCGATCTTCATTTATCATTTATTTGCATCATATAAGAGTTTAATATTTATTTGTGAAATATTTATTTATATATCCAACAGAACAATTATAAAGAAAAAAAATATCAAAATACATCTTATAATACTTTAATATCTGCGTAATGCATGCCGAACTTCTAACGTTGAAAAAAAAATTGATGAAACTATCAGGATATACGAATAAATTACAAAAATACATTCATAAAAATATATATTTGATTTGCACCATAATGTCATCACTTTCATTATTTAAATAATTATTGCTGTTGATTAGAAATATAGTTGATCCTCTTAGGGTATTTCAAGCAATTTTGTAATTAAAAAAAAAACACTTCAGGTATGTTATTTTATTTTTGGAATTATAAAAGATAATTTATATTAAATGTGTATGTTTTTGTATAACTTTTCTAGTAAAAACATAACATTTCGATATTTCATTGATTTAATTTATGTTTTAAATCTTGAATTTGGGACATACATATGAGATTTAATACTTTTTTCTACTTTTATTTCTGAATTTTTTTAAAGTTATAGTTAGAATTAGCCCTTTAAAGAATTTGTGCTCTTTTTTATTGTACATTTAGATACCCCCCCGTGCACCACTAAGTATCCCACGGGATACTTAGTAGTATCCCGTGGGATACTTAGTAAATATGTACCCGATATTACCTATCACAGTAAATATATACCCGATATTACCTACAGAAATCACAGACAATACAGACGGAGAAAAATCAAGCACGAATCGGGAGTCGAACCTAGGGAGTCCATATCATGGGGTAGATGTGCTACCCCTATGCCACGACGTCGGCATCTGTGCCCAATATATATTGTTTCTGCGAGTGAGCGTAAAAACAATATAAAATGCAATAAAACAAAGTTCTTCCTTTATACGAATATTTCATTTTCAATCTCAGGACTTATTAAAGATCTTTTCTAAAAGTACAAGTATAATTAAGAATTAAAAATTTTATAAATCTTGCACTGTTATGAGCATTAATTAGGATTAAAAATAAAAAAAAACTAAAATTTACCTCAGAGAAGTTTCATTTTCAATTTTACGTTGAGGCTGCATAGAAAAATGAATAACTTTTCTATGAAAATGATTATATAACTAGAAACCATTATATAACTTAAAAAATCCCACATTTCCTTTGTCAAATAGCATAATCAACATATTTATACCACTATAGAGTCATAAAAATGCTTCTCGAAAAACTTTCCTAGACTATTTACATGAATCGATATAAAGGCTGCATAGAATCACCCAAGAGAAATTCTTTGTTTTAAAACCTTGCGCCTTCCAACCTTAGGTTAGATAAAAAGCTATTTATTGCAAGATATAAAACGGGAACCGTGTTTCCTATTAGTGACATCGGTGATTCGTGTATAAATGTGCATTGTTCTAAAAGAAATGCAACAAAACGTTTTATTATTCTCAGATTTACTTTGATGCTAAAAAAAAAACATTGTTTTAATTGAGCCAAAAAAAATTAAGTTGTATTTTCCTTTAAGAATAGATCTAAAATTTTATATATATATACCGGGTGTCCAAAAAATTTCCGTACTGATGATTTGTAAATTTATTTTACAAAAACAACAGGTTTAAAAAGAATTATTTTTATGCCAATGATAAATAGCACTTTTAGCATAACTAAGGAAAAAATATTGAACTTACTTTTATAATAAATGTTCAAAATGTCCATCCCTTTCTTGGAGACAAAGCTGAACTCGTTTGCGCATGTTTTTCGAAACGCGTTTTAACATGCTAGGAGGGATTTCTTGTATCCTTTGGGTAATTGCGATTTTCGAATCATCTATTGTTTGAGGATCACCTTCATAAACTTTGTCAATTAAATATCCCTACAGAAAAAAGTCCGGGATGGTCAGATCAGGGGATCGAGGTGGCCAAAGATTTTTTGAGATAAGTCAATCGCCGAAAAAAGCTTCAAGCATGTCCATGGTTTCATTACTCGTATGTCAAAATTTAATATACTTGAAAAAAAATCATGGACAATAACTTTCTAAATTTGGAGTACGGGAACCGTTTGGACACCCGGTATATATATATATAATTGGGAACTATTTCAAAGGTCAAAAGTTGAGACCTATTTTAATTGTACGAGAGTTAGTTAGAAACTTTTATTATGCTATTTAAATTAAGGTTCAAAGGTTGCAAGGTTTCAAATAGCTCTTGTTTAATTTACATACGGAAATAATGTGTTGAAATGGACATAAGAAAAACGCAAGTATAAAATACTATTTATCTAAACTTGTGTCCCATTTTCAAGAGTTCTACTAGATTGTTCAATTCCTACTATTAGTTCTCACTCTCCCTATATATATATCTTTTTCAAATTTTTAATCGCTAATAATATACTTTCTATTCCTCCACCCAAATTCAAATACATTTTTCAAACTTGTAGTGGATGACACTTGACGTAAATATAGCTTTTAAAAATATTAATTAATTAATTTAATTTAATAAGTGGTTGATATTTTAAATAGAATTTCAGCAGTTTGTAATAAGGATTAATATCGACAGGCAGTAGTTCAACCGGTAAAATGCGAGGATTTCAGTATTTTTCACGTGAAGGTGAGGATTGCGAGTTCATTTCTTGCGAAAATCAATCCTTTTTTGATAAATTTTTATACTAATTGTAGTAATTTAATAAAAAGTAACAAATATAAATTTTTCTTTGTTGAACTAAGTAGGAATAGACTTTTTTACATGAATTGATTTTGTCTCTTTCCTAATACATTTGTGACGCAACAGTGCCACTTACCAAATTTGTTAATTCACATCTTGGAAAATATTAACTGGTAATCATAATTTTCTGATGAATGTTAGATAAATAGATTTATATTTTTATTTATTTGCACCTGGGAAACATTAATCATGTGTTAACAATGCAGAATATAGGCCTGCATTTTCTAATTGTTTCTAGATTCGTTCTGAGAAATATAAATTTCGATGCGAATGGAATAAGTTCTAACTCTGTCACGGAAGAGCATATAATATTTCTATTTACCGATTTGCATAAAGGTTCACGGGGTACTTGAAAATGAAGTCTTTAATTTCTAGGCATTGCAACTGAATAGGATAATAGAATGGTAAAGCAATGATTTAACAAGTGGTTGTGTATGGAGTGCTTAGTACTCATAAAATTTACTTATCACCAAGAAAATAAAGAAGAAAAATTAGTTTACATTAGAGTTTATCGGTAAAATTCGTTCTTTGTCATAATATAATTCTAAATAGAAAATTGTGACATCATTATTTAGAACAGTGCATTGCTTTAGTATGCGACATTTGCAGCGACGCTGTTCACACTAGGTTGCTATGATGTAAACTACAAACCCATAAATAATAGTATGAACAGTTAATAAAATATTACTTCAATCTCCTTCCCAAATTCATTCAGGAATTTAAAACACTGATAGTTAATGCGAATCAATTATGTCTCAGGAAGTGTAATATATTGAGCATCTGAATTACAATTGCTTGCCTCATTAGAATTTTTTTCTATCATTCTGGCTGCATAAGTTTATAACTCATAAAACTTCGATAATCGAACAAAACAATCTGGTTGGTTTGTGGTTGTAACTGCATTTTTACTGACGATTTTATCACTACCTATTTGATGATGAGTTGCTACATTTGGACATATTCATTCTTGGAAGTTTGTAATTCATAGTCATCGGATGATAAATCATCATATAATTTTTTAAAACCCTTAATGATCTTTTTAGTAACTACTGGCATTTTCTTTAAAAAAATACATACAATTATTAGTTGAATTAAAATTTGCAGTATGAACAATTTCATTCTATGTTGTCTGTCCTGATAGCAGAATGCAACTGCGAATAAAAAATATAAACGTTCTATTTTTGAATCAAATCATTAGATTTAAATCATTTCGCCCGGTTTGCCGTTTTTGTCCAGGAGGCCCAGATAAAACATATTTAATTGCTTCATGTTCGAAAATATTGTTTCTGGGAAACCTTTTGCAAAAATAGTTTTGTTGATAGCTGTTTTGCCAATATTTTTTTTTTTTTGATTTTTGCATGTGTAACGAAACAGTAGCTCCTTGTTGTTGACCTGTTCAGAACAATAATTTATGTTTATAGCGATTAGAACACTAATTATATCATCCACGGATCAAATCACCCATCACTAACGTGCTAAATAAAACAACCGCAAAGGAATAAATTTTTTTACGAAATTTTTAAAAAATCGCTTTGGTATTTGTTCCAAAAACCTATAACCTAAAGAAGAATGATTAGTTTAATTTATAAGTATTTTTGAATAGAAATTTTATGGATAAAAAATACCAATATGATTTAAAAGAAACTTTGTTAACATGAAGTTACTTTTAAAACTTTTGTTTCATGTAACGATTTATACATAAAACCCTTCAAAGCGAATGATATTTTAAAGAAAGCCTTTCTCCCAGAAATAAAAATATGTCACATTTCAAATATGCGCATAACATATTTTTGTCTTTTGAATCAAATTCAACTGTGTCCTATCTTTCCGTTTTACGAGAGAAAACCAAAGTGACATCATTGATTTCCGATACTGAGAATCGATATTCTTTTCTTTGAAATCGAAACATATTTTAAAATAGGAAAAAAAAACTTATAGAATGTCTTTTTGACTTGAAAATAAAATGACAAAGAATAGCTAGCGTTTTTATCTGTAAAGTTCTGTGAGAAATTAGACAAACAATAAAAATTTGTGATTACAGAATTTATATGATAATTTCATGAAATTTTTATTTGTTTAAACAATAAACTGTAAAAATATAAGCTCTATTATTATTATCAATAATTATTTATTAATGGGAAACATTAAGTGGTTTATATTAGTGCTAAGTGGTTTATAAGTGGCCATTAAGTGGTTTATATCTGCCAACTTTTAAGATTCTTACAGTGCATCTATTATGTGCTAAGTGAGAGCAAATCTTTTTTGTTGAACTGGTTTATTCTTTTTCAAAAACTATTTGCATAGTTGCAATTCAGTTTGCAATAAAATATAAAGTTTTCAATTAATTTGTTCTTTTCAAAATTTATTTTTTTCTACTTCCTTTCTCTTTAAATCAATGACATATTCTAACATTTTAAGTGTGAGCTTTTTTTAATGGCATGAAATATTTATGTAAAATTCTTTTTTGAATATGTAGCATATAATTTCGAGGAATCTATAAAAATTACAAAATAACGCATGATTTCTTGTATCACGAGCCACACTTTATCCTGAGCGGAGTTACCCCACCCAGAATTTATTCATTAAATAATTTTTATTTAGATTAAAAATGAATAATTGACTCAAAAAATGATTTGATCTAATGGGAAACGCCAGATCTGACAACTTTTGCGAATGAAAGTTGTGTTTACTTCATTAAAAAATAGCTTTACCATAAAGAATAAAGGTCCAATACTATAAGAAAAACTTCTATTTCTTTCAATATCCGTTAGAGCTCTAGTGAAATAAAAAGGTGAGATGGCTTCTATTACATTTTTACCTTTTATCATGCATCTTCTAACACATTGTATGTATGTAGGTTATTTAATATAGCTTCCCAGTTTGTTTATTCTTGAAAACAGCTGTGGTCGGAATTACCCAGCTTTATCGTATCAAAATAAGAAAACATTCAATTTTTCATTTATCTCTTTTCTCTAAAATTACTCAAAATGCTGCTGTAAGCTATTTTCAATAACCTTTAAAAACTGAAAAGAAATGCGACGTTCGACAAAAACTTAACAGCTGCTTGAACAAAACAGCAGCTGAAATAACATTGTTCACCAGTAACAAAAAGCGATCGAGCATAAATTAAGTTTGAACCCACCTCAGCATATGCTGGGATAAACTTGGAGTGAAAATGTTTTTCTACCTTGATGGGTAACAACCAGAAATTACACGCGTTTCGTATCATATCATATATCAGAAGGAATTTACACGTTTCGATCGGATGATAATCACATCAACGCACCTCGCAAAACTGCCGGAAGTCTAGACAGTTTACACGAATCGATACTATCTGCATGGGATTGCTCTCCAGGGAATGCTTCGGGTTTTAAAACCACAAACCTTCCTAAGGTTAGATAACACGTTGTTTATTCCAGAAGATAAAACAGGAATTGCGTTCTCTTTCGCTCTGATGATTTATTTACGTTGTTCTAGGAGAGTAGTTAATTGTAAGATAGCATTCGTATCTGTTTGCCTAATTGAGAATGGTATCACTTTCGTAAGATTAGAAAGAGAAATATTTCTAAGTATTTTGGGGGTACGTAGTCTTTCAGAAGTACCAACAACATTTTATTATCTGCCTATATAAAATTATTTAAAAGAAAAATAGAAAAATCTTCTGTATAGAAGATCATACAATTTTTCAGTGGATTCAAGTTTCTTTAAAAAAGCTTATATTCCTTTACTAATTCTTTATAATTGATTATTCCACAATAGTTTTTAAATAATAATTTTAAACTTATCTATTTCTTTGTTAAATTTTAATTAATTGTGCTCATATTTCGTGGTTTATGTCCCATCTCTTCCGAAAACAATAAAACATATAAATAATTTTTAATATTAGAGCTTAAATAAATATCATTATTAATAAAAAATCAGAGAAGTGTTTTATCTCAATTATTTGTAATGAATTTATTTTGGAAAAAACTGTATTAACACCAAGTGTCGTTCACTACAAGTTTAAAAAAATGTATTTGAAATTGAATGAATGAATAAGAAACATTTTATTAAAGATTGAAAGTTTAAATAAGATATATATAGGGAGAGTGTGAGCTAATTGTAGGAAATGTACAATAACCAAACATTTTGCAAGTACGTATATTTTCCTTGTATCTAATTTTATCTCATTCCTTGTATCTTCCTTTCCTTGTATCTATTTTTATCTCCTTCTTTCCAAACACCGATAAGGAAAAATAATTTTTCAATTGAGTATTATTTTCTTTGAAACCGAAAAATATTTGATAATAGAAATTGTGCTTTATAGAATTTCAATATTTATAAAGTTTCTGGATATAGTATGTACTTAAAATGAAGCAAATTACAGAGATAAGTAAACTATAGCTATATTGTATTTATTCTAATGATTTATATGTCTATATATAATAAAAGATAAGAATAAAGTATATTTTATGTGAAATGACCTTAATTCTGAAAGAGGTGGCTTTTTTATTTTCTTTTATCAGTTGTATTATTTGTATAAATTCTGTTATTTCATAAGCTTAATTTGAGATTATATAGATGACGATATAATTTGATCTTGCTATAAAAAACCCTAAATATTCTGGAATCTTATTTGAAGGTAGATTTCAAACATGTTTCGAAAAACCCAAGTTTTAAAATTTAATTTCGTCTTTTGTGTACAAATTCATGCGTACAGCAATGCTTTCATTTGCAAGAATTTTGAAGAATTTTTGATATTCAGACAAATTTAAAAAGGAACCTGTTAAAGGGTTGTCGTTGGAATTTAATAAAAGACTGGGACTTATTTCTTTGGCAAAATATTAGACATGAAGCCAGACCAACGTGGTTAAATAACAAAATATGCACACCATGAAAATACCCCTGTTCTCAAAAATTTATCGAAATAGACAGTGAATCAATAATTTTAATTAAAAATTTGTTAATAATAAAATTAAAACTTATATTTCATAGTTTTCTGAAAATAGATTTAAAATAAAATTCCAATTATGCGCTGGATTTTTTATAATTCTCTAAATGTTTAAAAATTAAGAATTTCACTATATTAGAAACATTTTAAATATTTCTAGCTGAACTTTTAAAGCAAGTTTTTATCGTCTTATTACTAAATTCTTGTATTCGACATTTAGACATTTTAGCTTAGCATATATTGTTTTAATTAGTTATTATATTTTATTTAGTTTTAATTATAATTATATTTTAACTAAGTGTTCTGAATTCAGAATGAAGTATTAAACATTTAAATTATAGAACACATTTAAATAAATTAATTTTAAACAGATATATTACTATTAATGCCACTGATATAACATATTGAAATAAATAAATTAAAATTTCATTTCTTTCACCATTTTTTACTTAGTAACTTACAAAAATTTAAGAGTAAAATGAATAAATGAAAGTGGGCGTTCAGCAAAATGCTAATTAGCCGGGGCCAAAAGACATCATTATTAAAGAATTATTCTCTATCGATAACGTCTAATTAGTTACCAAATCTGGAATACTTTATAGCCTTAAGGGATTTAATTTGGCTCAACTGCAGAAATAATAAAGTCTTTCATTAAAAGAAACATTACACCAATTATAAGCTTTGTGTTTTTTAGTAACATAGTATTTATGTATCTAATTATAAAAGTTATTTATGTTCTAATTTGAAAGGTTTTTTTTCTAAATATAAACAGCGACGAATAGATATTATTTTGAATTTTAATTTTGCTTGGCATTTCAGTTTTTTCCCCCATATTTCTGAAATTGTCAGTATATTATTTGCCTTTTTAGGAAAAAAATGCAAATCAAATTAATCAAAATTTTAAATATATACGACGTTTCTTTACTATAAGCGTATTCTTCACTTTCGCTTTTGTGCATTTAGCATATATCTTCTACGACGAAAGGTTTTGAAAATTGCGAAGCCCGATAGAGATATGTGCAAACTTAAGTTTTGAAAACTCACTTCGCTTGTGCGGTATAAAATTTTATTTGAATCCTTTTAAATTCTACTATTTTAGTCGATTATAAAATCTTATTTTTAAATAAGATTTTAAAAATCAATATCTTTAGCATAGCGAGGGAATATATCAAGTGTTATAATTTAATACCGTAAAGACTACAACTACTCCTAATTTTGTATATAAGGATTTTATATCAAGAATGACATGAAATAGTACAGTAAGAGAACACACAGTGAAAGAATATGAACGATGAATAAGTATGAACAGTGACAGAACATGAATTAACGAATAAGAACGAAAAATGGGAGAATATGAGCGAATTAATAAGAACAAACAGTGAAAGAATACGAACGAACGAATAAGAACTAACAGTGGGAGAATATGAGCGAATAAGATCTAACAGTGAAAGAATATGAACTAACGAATAAGAATGATCAATGAGAGGATATGAACGAAAGAATAAGAGCGAACAGTGGGAGAATATGAACGAACGAATAAAAACGAACAGTGAGAGAATATGAACGAACGATTAAGAATGAACAGTGGGAGAATATGAGCAAATAAGAACAAACAGTGAAAGAATATGAACGAACGAATAAGAATGACCAATGAGAGGATATGAACTAACGAATAAGAACGAACAGTGAAAGAATATGAACAAACGAATAAGAACTAACAGTGAGAGAATATGAACGAACGAATAAGAATGAACAGTGGAAGAATATGAGCGAATAAGAACAAACAGTGAAAGAATATGAACGAACGAATAAGAACTAACAGTGAGAAATATGAAAGAAAGAATAAGGACAAATATTGAGAGAATACGAGGCAGTACTTTGTAAATTCATACATCAAAGAGTATTTATATTCTTTTAAAAGTTTTTATTATTCTGTGCTCTAATAGTACATATATATTAACAATGCTGTAGGATATTAAACGGTATTCTCCTTATAGTAAAGGATAATATAATATATGCCACAAATAGAAATATGCAAAATTCTCGAAAACAGATAGATTAAGATACAAAAATAAGAAGTTATAACTTTGCAACAAAAACACTTCGAGAAAATATATCGTTATAGTGGATGACACTAAACACGGGCCAAGCTCTTTCTCTAGTTTTCCACAATCCAATAGTAAAATTTTTTCTCGGTAAATGATCAAATGTATATTATAAAAAACTGTTAAAGCCACTGTCTCATTTACTAGAATCAGTTATACGTTCCATTGAGTCATAATTATTTAAACAGAATAATAATGTGGTCGAAATATAAATTTAAAATAGTGTAGAATTGCAATAGATACCTCTAAATGTTATAAATTCGAGCATGTAAATATTTTTTTTAAAAAAATAAGTCATTTTAATGATGAAATTATTTTATTAATTTTTGCTATAATTAATGTACATTACTTAAGGTTTTTATGAAGAGATATTAAATCTTCAATGTTAAATATTTCTTTATCTATTTTTATAATATCTGACGTCTTTTTCCAGATTCTTATTTATCGGATACAAAGTTTTTAAATGATTTCATAGTTCTTAAAATTATAAGCAACAATATAATTTTAACCAAATTGTTAATTTAATATTTGGAATAGATATTTGAGACACTATCAGAGCAGTAACAAATTATGCATCTAATATTCTTTTTGAATAGTAAATGAAAATACTCTAATTTAATATCACATACCTACATTTCTTACCTAAATATATATTATCTACAAATTTCGGCAAAGAATTTATTACTTTTCTTTTCTATCGCGATCTGAATAACATTTTATAAAAGTGTTTAGAGGAGCAATCTTAAATCTTAATCTTCGTAATTTATCATTTGTAACAAATTAGAATTGTGGTATTAAGAATTGCCATGACAAACACATAATATAGCATTTAATGTAATAAGTTGCACAACTCTGTAAGGAGTAAAATATTTCGAAAATTGCTTAATTATTTTGTGTTATGAATGGTATGAAAATAACATATTTTCCCTTCGAAATATTAAAAATATAATAATCAAAGTTCTTAAAAAATAAAAAAATAAAAAGGGATTTCTGAACTTTCACAAATCATATCTTTTATGTATTTGAGCTTTGAAAATACAATATAAGATTCGGAAACTAAATAAAACTTCTTATTTTGCAAGTCCAAAAAAAAGCACCTAGAAAAGAAAGAAAAAGGAAATAAAAATAAAAATAATTCTTTTTCGAAGTATAGAAAAGGAATTTTCGTTGAAAATCTGTGCTCCAAGTACTACAAGAAATACGAACTTAAGTCAGAGATCTTTAGTTCACAGAAGGACGAATATATATATATATATATATATATATATATACAAACCAATAAAAAATAAGAAAAAAATGTACTACGTTTCCATGGCAACACAAAATCCCATCAACGTCGTATCAAGCTGTTTTCTCTTCAACCAACACAACTCAGCAAGAGGGAAAATGGACGTTTATTCTTTTCAAATACCTAAACACAGCTTGAAAAAAATGCATCGAAAAGGCACTTTAAATGCCTTGGGGAACATTAGCTCCGAGACGAATAATAAAATTTTACACGTCTATTCGTTTTGAAGTAAATGCTTTGCCTACCAGGGGAGGTGATACGAGATTACTTTAAATAATTTAGTCAACAGAATACTCATGACGGAAAAGATTTGTAATCTTCTTTGCAGGTTCATTATTCTTAATTATTAATGTAATTTTCGCCTTTATCCCAAGAAGTCTGATTATTCATTCAGGGGACGAGTGTTATTTATCCTCTTTGCTGATTAGCTCTGAAGTTTAGGGGAGAAAAAGATTTATAAAATGTCAAGTGTCTATTTTAATAAACATTTCTGTTTTAAATGCATGCAAGTACAACTCTTATATTGATCGCGAATTTTCCTGTTAAGGATATTAAGTCTTATTTATTTGCTTAAGAATTCAATATATTTACATAATCTGCTATGAATATAATTGAGTGGATTTGTAACATTAATAGAGGTTGCTTTACTTTAAAATAAACATTATGTCACATTTTTAATTTAAGAACAAAAATTGGATATCTAAGTTCTTTTTTTATTTATATCTGTGTGTTTAATTGTTTTTTTACCAAATGTGATATAATATGATATTATGACTTTTTTTTTATTAAATATATTATCATTTTATTTTGAATCTGGAATAAAAATATAAAAGGAACTTTTATCAATTTTGAAACCCATAAAAATTGTAATTCTTCTTTTATACTAACGCTCTTGTATATTTCACCAATATGTACTTTATTTTTTTCGGATAGTATTATTTGTAATTAAAATTTCTTTTCTCCCTAAATATAACCCTCTTAAAAAGCGCATCATCAAGATAAGTTTCTTTTTGCTTATATATAGTATTCAATCAAGAGAAAATGATTAAACCGTTGATCAATACTGTAATCATAACTGTGTTCTTATGAACTTGCCATTGGTGATGCATTATTCAACTTAAAATCAAAAGTTTCTTCATGATTTTGGATTTCTGATAATATCTTATTAAACGAAGTTTTATTATTAACTTCCGTAAGAGTTCTTCTGTAGTATAATAGAATAGTTGTATTATAAATTAATAATGCAATTATAAAATGAATTTTAGAAAAAAAATATAAATATTGCCAATTTCTTTTAAAGATAGGAACGCTCACTTTATGCAAACAAAATGTATGGAATGTTCGGTAAAACTTTACATAAATACTTTAAATTCAAACAGGTTATGTATATTCAGAGAATTAATGCAAACACATAGCATAGCTGCATTGAATTTATTGGTTACAGAAATCTAACTGCCAAAGGTTTAATAACAATCATAACAAAAATGTAGAAGATTGACTAAAAAGGGCTATTAGGAATAAGTGTATAAAATTCCATAATAAAAAAAGGAAAAATTTATTCTAAAAATAAAAACTCCCCGTCAGATTGCTAAATTAACTAATAAGAACAACATTTATTAGCCATTGAGTTTGTTATACATCTTAAAATATATTTCATAATATTTTCTGGCTATGCAATAATGTTTTTATTTATTGTTTTGGATTTTTTTGCTTATAAATGAACGAAGTATTGTTATTATCATTGCAGAAATTCTTGAGCAATATAATATTTGAGTTATAATATTAGTAGTACAGTATACAAACAAATTATATCCGTATCGAAGAAGTGCGTACAACGATGAAACAAAACCTATCCTGTATCAAAAAGAGGCTTAATAGAAAATGTTACTTACAAAACAGAAACCTGTCCTATGTTCAAGTTTAAAATTTATAATAATTGTACTATAGACTTTACTGTGCACTGAATTTATTGGAACTGGTTACTTGCACTTACTGGCGAGCGGTGATTGTTATAATAATAATGCTCCTTTAACTCAAAAATAAATGAAATCGGGCAAAATATCTTATTAGAAAAAAGTGCCAGAGACCATAATTAAAACACCGGAAAAAGTCCGTGTTAAAAATGAAAAAGAACTTAAGGATTGCTGAGCTTCCCGTATCAGAGAAGTATATAATAGAAAAGGTGAATTAATATACAGCAATCTGTCCTATGTTCAAAGCCTGAAATTTATAATAATTTTACAATAAACTTTACTGTGCCCTGAATTTATTGAAACTGGTTACTTGCACTCCCAGTGGCGATTGGTGTAATAATAATACTTTTATAACTCAAAGATTAACGATATATGCCAAAATGTCCTGTTAGAAAAAAAGTACAAGAGACCATAATTAAAACAGGAAAAAGTCCGCCATAAAAATGAAAAAAGTACCTTAGAATTGCTGCTTTCCTCGTATCAGAGAAGTATATAATATAAAATGTGAATTAATATTCAGAAATCTGTCCTACGTTCAAAGTCTGAAATTTATAATAATTGTTTGATAAAGTAATGAAAGACTTGTATTTAAAGCTCTACGTTTTGTAAATTAAAGGGTAATCTTTATTTCCAACAAATTTGTATTTTTTAAACATAAATCTGGCCAATTTTGGCCAAATTCAGGTTTTAAAATATTTGAATTTGTATTTAAAATAACGAATGACTTGTTCAAAAAAAAATTTGAAATGAATTGTAACCCATTGTAACTTGATATGAAATATAGCACCAAATAAGTACAGATTTTTCCGAGAAATCAAAACCATAAAGCTATGAGAACATAAAAGAAATATATGGAAACAAAAATAAGCTTTTTCAGATTCACATTGTAACATTCAGTAAAGTGGGCAAACCACTTTTATCATGATTAAATAATGATAGAGCCTTATTTATAGTCTAATGCACTTTTCCACCGTCTCCTTAGCTGCAATTTTACGTCATTAAGAAAAAAACCAATTCTGTCAATCGAATTTAAAATCAAAGATTTCTACCACAAAACTAATATGTGTCAAGAATGATAACATTCATTTCAACACAACCCATTCAATTTGTTAGCCAGCCGCCCAATTCTTATTTACACTGTCACTTTACACAAAAGCACTATTACCAACCATAATTTACTTAGGGCACCATTCCACTCCACTCATTTCCCTTCGGCAAAGGACTGTTATCCTTCTGCCGGAATTACCTTTCGGCAAGATGAACTCCGAATATACCCAGGGCCTTAAGTAAGCAAACTAACCCACGCAATCCTTTCGGTCGGCTGATATCAGCCTGCCTTGAAAGAAAAGTGTTCCAAGAATTCAGGCTTCTTATTAGTGGAGTTTACCTAGATGATAGATGGTGTTTGGGCTCTCCTCTATTCTGAATGGAGCATTTCATCAATGTTCGCATTTTTTCAAAGCTTCTGGAGATTCTGTGTAATAACAGATTTAACTCTAAATCTGATAGGAATATTATTACAGGAATAAAAAAAAGCATTTTCTGTAGATTAATTTGTTATTTATTTTAACTTGGGCACTTTGCTAAGATTAGTATCCTAATCTAGAAGCTTTATTCAACTGTAGTGCTAGCCTTATAAGCCAGATAACATTTTCAATAACGAAGTAGACTTTGTGGTATAGTGGTTATGTTACTCCGCTACCAGCTCCAGCGTTTCAGGTTCGTACCTCGACCTTCAATCGCTACATTGGTGACCTTCAATATGCAGCATTCCTCAACAGTTGTGGTGCTATATACCCACAGCAAAACCGTCAGACTCACTTGACGTGGCAAACAAAAAAATCGTCAGAGTCACTTGACGTAGCAAACAAAAAATCGTCGGACTCACTTGACGAGCAAGCAACATCTCACCATAACGCTTAACTCAATACAAAATCGTTCACTTCTTCGCCGACTCACTGGTGTGGGAGTACTATAACTTTAGCATTATAAGTCAGATAACATTTACGATACCGAAGTCGACTTTTTGATACAGTGGTCATGTTACTCGGTTACCTGCTCTAGCATAGCGGGTTCATATCGTGACCTTCAATCGCTACACAACAAATAAAGTGAAGAATTACTTGTGTCTGGAGTTACTTTGATGTTGTGTTGATTCTTATTTTATTGGATTACCATCATGTCCTAGAATTAAATAAAGATTAAAGTATTTCGTCTGTCATTAGAAACATAAACATGGATTAGTTAATTACCTTTTTCTAACAAGCACAATTTACAAGTGGAAGGGTGTCTGATTCAAAATGTATTATATTTAATATATATTATATTTTGTATAACTAAGATAGTGTTCAAGTTCTCTACTGATCAATCGTCAATCTAGATTGCCGTTAGAATCAAAGATCACTAATTAAATCATAAGTTTGAAATTCTCTCTCTCTCTTTATATATATATATACTGAAGTGACAAAAGTCATGGGATGACTGCTAATATCGTGTCCGTCCTCCTTTTGCCCGGCGAAGGGCAACAACTCGACGTGTCATGGAGTCCACAAGTCGTTGGAAGTCCTCAGCAGGAATATTGAGCCATGCTGTCTGTATAGACGTCCATAATTGTGAAAGTGTGGATGGTGCAGGAGTTTGGACACGAACGGACCTTTCGATGATGTCCCATAAAGGCTCGATGGGATTTATATTGGGCGATATAGGTGGCCAGATCATGCGCTGGAATTGTCCGGAATGTTCTTCAAACCAATCGCGAACAGTTCTGGCCCGGTGACATGGCGCATTGTCATCCATAAAAATCCCATCGTTGTGTGGGTACGTGAAGTCCATGAATGGCTGCAAGTGATCTGCAAGCAGCTGGACATAACCATTTCCAGTCAATCATCGGTTCAGTTGCACCAGAGGAAAGAGAACATGCCCTGTAAAAACAGCCCACACCATCATGCAGCCACCACGAGCTTGAACAGTGCCTTGCTGACAGTTTGGGTCCATGGCTTCGTGGGGTCTGCGCCCCACTCGAACTCTACTATCAGCTAGTACCAACTGAAATCGTGACTCATCTGACCACGTCACCGTTTTCCACTCGTCTAGGGACCAGTCGATATGCTCACTAGCCCAGGAGAGTTGCTGTCGGTAAAGGCACTCGAGTCGGTCTTCTGCTGTCATAGCCCAGAGAAGACAAATTTCGAAAAAAAGTCCTATCGGACACGTCCCTCTTACGTCCCACATTGATTCCTGCAGTTATTTGACGAAGTGTTGCGTGTTTATTAACATTGACCATTCTACACAGACGTCGGTGGTCTCGGTCGTTAAGCGCAGGTAGTCGCCCACTGCGCTGTACATGATGGGATGTGATGCCTGAAATTCCATACTCTCGGCCCACTCTTGATACTGTAGATCTCGGAATATTGAATTCACTAACGATATCCGCAATGGAATGGCCCATGCGTCTAGCTCCAACTAACATTCCACGTTCAAAGTCTGTTAATTCTCTTCGTGCCGCCATAAATCACGAAAAACCTGTTCACATGAATAACTTGAACACAATTGAAAGCTCTGGAAAATGAACTGCGCATTTATACTTTTTCGCTGCGATACTACTGCCATCTGTATACTTGCATATTGCTATCCCATGACTTTTGTCACTTCAGTATATATATATATATATATATATATATGAAGTTTTAAAATGAAGTGGTATATTGATTAATAAACTTGTTGCAAATCTAATGTGTCATAATTTATCAAATCTATCATAGTAAAGAAATTTCGGTACCACTGATTCGTTCGAATAATTTCGTTCTTCAGTAATATTTGAAAAGAAAACACAATAAGAAATTTAGGTACCATTACTATAGTAAAAATAATTTTCTTTTTTTAAAAATTTTAATCTCAGTTTTTATATCATTTCATTGTTGTGTTTTCGGAAAAGATGTAGAACATCGAAACGACAGAAAAGGTACACTGAAAAATTAATTAAAATACATCATTAAAAACATTGGTTTATTATAGTTTTGTATATCTAAAGTGCCATCTGTCTCAAATCAAAATCTATTATGCAAAGGCAGTTTTGAGTATAATTTGTTTTAATCTAGAATTTAGTATTTAGAAATTTATCTATTTGATCTAGACATTAAATAAGAAGAATTTAAGTATCTTAATTTAATCCAGCTTTTTCAAATCGGGAAAGAAAAGTAGGAAACAAGGAAGGGATAGCATTTTGTCTGACGACACGCCAAGATCCAGTAAAATAATTCGTCTAACAAGCGAAGTGCTATGTCAATCACAGCTGACTGATACTGAATTTTTTGTTTTGGGCCGTCTCAATCACTGGCGATTGACTTTATATTTTTGTTTCAGGTCATGTTAGTTTTCGTTGATTGACAATATAATATCCGTTGAGTTAGTCATTGTTGATTGACAATATACATTGAAAAAAATCACATTATCTTAATATATTTCAAACTATGGCAGAAATCACAAATAATCACATAAATGCATATAATGTTTTCGATAAAGAAATCATCGAAAGAAACTGGTTGTTATCAGATAAAGAAATTGGGAAATCAATGGTTAGACGGAAAGAACACCAAATTAGTCTTGGCGTTTAACATTGTAAATTCTACGATATTTTAAATCATTGCGTAAATTCTGTTCGAAGTACTTGTAAGAACAGATAACTGTTTAAAATTCTGTTAGAACTTGAAATGTTATCATCATGTGATAACATTTTAACATATCTTGCTTTCTGTTAGACCTTTGTATTATTGTATTTGTTCACTTTATTGTAATAAATTGGAACATAACGACCAAGTTAAATCTCTTGGCATTACTTCTGAATTTTCACACTGAAAATCTGTAATTTTTCAGATATCAAAGCTCTTATTTTTCTCAAATAGCGAACTTATCATCTTATCATCTTCTCACAGTTTAACAGAATCAAGTTCTATAAAATCTAGACAAGTTGTTCACTCGCTACTGAATAAATTAAAACATGTAAAAAAGAGATAAGATATCACAATTTAGTTAAATTTAATAAATGGAGATTTTGTTTTCCCATTTTTTAATTATTTCTGTATTTTAAAAACCTCTTTGTAAAATACAAGCAGTTAAGTATATATTAGAATACATGCTGATATTAAATTAACCCCATCTATACTACTATTGTGAAATACATCTATACTACTATTGTGACTAAATGTGAAAGTTTGGATGGATGGATGATGGGATTCAATCACGCCAGAACGGCTGAAGGAAATTCAACGAAAGTTAGCACAGAGATAGATTATAGTCTACAGAAGAACATAGGCTAAATTTTATTCCGTTTAATTGAGTGGTTAATTTTTTATTGATTAAAAACTAACTTTCCCACCCAAAAAAAATCTGAAAACATCTACCTGAGATTTTTGAATCGTTTGTTTTTATTTTTCTATTTCCGGTGTTCTTTTAATATTATCTTACTATTCTAAAGGAATGTTTATTAAATATTTTTCTTCTGATGTTCTTGTGTTAATATAATTCGTTATTTCCTATTCATTTCTCTTGATTTTTTTCTTGCGGTACTTATTTCTTTTGCCTATTTTCATCATTTTAGATTAAAATTTTTAGTGCATTCCATATTACTGCATTTATTGATATTTCTTTCTATTTGCCGTTAATTTGCTGCGACGGGTATCGAAACCTTGTGATTGGAAATGACATTTCGCAAAAATTTGGTGGCAAACTATTTTTTGGCGAAAATGACTATATATATTAAAACTGTTCCACTGTGTATTTTTGTAATTAAATTGTATTTGTGTTAGCTATATATTTTTTATATATACTTGAAGTGGTATGTTTCCGTTGGCAAATAATTTAGAATTCCGCCAAATTTTCTCAAATTTCTTTGGCAATTGTTCGTTTGCGCCCGACAAACAGAAAAGTACCCTTATGGTTTTAATAACATAACATTTCCCCCCCCCCCCCCCGCTAATGATGTCAGACGCAACGGTTATTTCAAATGATTCTGTTTATTTTCGTAGTGTATGATAAATTTAAAATTAAACATTGTTAATTAATAGATCTTTCGATTCCTTCAGAAGTGCTTTTGAATGAAAATAAAACAGTTGAATTAAAACTAAAATTTTCTAATCTGCATTGGGTAACCCCGACTGGTGCTTAAAATTCGAGTCTTTGCGTTGCTCCAATTGACGTTGAAAATTAGTGCGTACATACGGTTTCGATAACCTTTTAGACTGCCAATTCTAACATATACACATCAAAATTTCCACGTGTAGGAAGTCGCGGGTAAGAGCTAGTATAAAATATTTTCCTATGTTGTACATGGCTTGTTCAAAAATATCTGATCTTTATTCACAACAAATACTGGCATTGAGATATATTAATCTTCATTAATTTCTATTAAAATAATCCTCTTACAATGGCAACCTCAATCTTTGATGTTGAAAACCAATCAGGATATTCTTTTTTCTGCATTTATGTAAGGTAATATTGAAGGAATTATGCCATCCCTGTACATGCACATTATCTATTGCTTCATCTTTAAAGGCTTGCTAAATTTTGTGGATCATTTCAACTTGAAAGTTGCTTACCTCTGCACAATACATTGTAGGGCCCTTAAAGACTTTCAATCAATATTTTCAACAATAAAAATTCAATTGCTCTTAATTCTTAGCTGTCTATCGACGACGACAATATTTTCTAGAAGTTGTAAGTATACGCATAAGAAACTGAAGCATGCATATTAGATGCTCTTTTATGCTTACATCTAACCATACCTTTCAAATTTAATATATGTAAACAAAACTTATTATTTTAATTAATTTCATATATTATTTTTAAAAGTAAAATTTAAAATTTACTTTAGAAAGTGCAATATTTCCATATCCAATGCATATGTTGCAGAGTATTTTTATAGTTATTTATATTGCACATTTTAAATGGAACAGATTTACAGTTAACTCTAAAGGATATTGACTGCTAATGAAAATACATAAAATTTGTATTACAAAATAATGTGTTGGAAAATTTGAAAAAAAGTATTTATAATTTTGCTGTTTTAGAAATCATTAAGATATATTATTCATGATTTAATTGATAAATGTGAATGTTACGATTGTATTTAAAAAAATAAGTAAAAATATATTATATTAATTTATTTTTATCCCGAATTTTTATTTAATGCTTAATATAATTGCATTTAATATTCAATAATGAGAGTAATTTACAATAAAATCCTCAATTTTAAATGAGAATAAAATACTCCCCCAAATCACAATTTTAAATTAATAAATCTTTCAGAATTTAGAAAAATAAATATAATATTTAATATCAAATATTCAGTCGACGAATTGGAATTAAAATTTTTCCTCAAATATCTAACGAAAACCAATGAATTTTGTTTATCTTATTTGAATTTATTGCCATTACCCAAACTAATTTTTTCCTAAAATAACTCCTTATCTGACAGGAAATGTTACACCGATATTAAATTCGATGATTTTATACCTCCGGTGGTGACGCTATGTAATCGTCTGCTAATTTCGTTTCGAGAAATAACTGATTTGGAAGTTGGATTTAACTTCGCTCCGTGATATTCCTTCAGGGTTTGCGAAACTAGTCAGTTCAGAAAATGTCATTGATTTTTGGTGGCAGCGGAAACGCAAGACGAGAAGTAAAAATGTGTTGATTTGTAAATTCAGATAAAACTATCTATCAGTAATGTATATTTTAGCTTTATACCGTTAGAAAACTTATGGTTTTAATTTAAACATTACATGTACTATTTTAAAAAATGATATTATCATAATATAGTTGCAAATATGCAAATAAAATTGAATTTAAAATAGAAATTCTGAAATTTTTAGAACAGAAAAATGCAATAGAATTCAATCGTATTTTTTTATCATGTCAAAACATGATGTTGTTTGCGGGATGAGGATTTTAGAGTCAACCAAAATTCGTAGACGAAAAATAAAAATTTTATTACTTACAAGAGCATCTAAAAAAATCAGCTTTTAATAACGTGTTGCCATCGCATTAGCAAAACCTTTGATTTCAAAAAATAAGTTATGACTACAACGAATAAAACCTAGAAAAATGCCATTTTGTCATTTCAAATTTCAATGTTAAAAACGCCTATATAATGATCAGGAGATGTAGATTAATTTTTCAAAGAAATTCGACTTAAAAGAATTATATGTATTTATTTTTCGTAGCAATAAACAAATCTATATATTAGGTGAATAATTTTTCATTTAAGAATTTTTAAAGAATTTTTTTTCATTTTTTTTTCGTACTGCAAAGGGTTAAAGATACAAATCGGCAAAATTACCCCTACTGGGAAGAGAAGTTAGAACTTATATTTGCTTCCGAATAAAGAATCTTCAAATGTCACATTAAATGAGAAACTTAGCAGTTGAGCTAAGTAATAGTAATTAAGAGATGTAGATGAATTTTTCAAATAAATTCAACTTAAAAGAATTATATATATACTAGCCGCCTTTGGCGACCAGTTGGTTCGCCAGTATTAATGCTCTCTAAAATTTTCATATAATATTTTATGTAGCTGTGTCTCATAACAGGTTTCTCACCAAAATATTTTTAAACCAAACAAATTTTGATAATCATATAATTCATTTATAGTATTATTTTCTTCAGATGTTCTGTTCATTGTACTACTCGTCTTTCTCTTTCTATCCGAGCAATGATTGTCCCGGAATTGATATTTTACTTACATGGTGGAGGGAAAGGTCTAAAATTCTACGTTTTTATAGAATAAGAAGATTCTAATTTTCATAAAGGTAAACACACTAAACAAATAAAGACACAATTGGTTTTCAAGAGATGCGAAAGTTTAAAAACAGCTTGAAAAATGCCGCGCACAAAGGAAATAATGGTGACACACACACACTCCCTTCTTTTTTTCAATCCTTTTTTTTCACTACTTTTCTTTTTACAAACCTTTTTTTCGCTTTGTTATTTTTTTTCTTCACTGCCCAGACTTTATTTTGAGCAGGCATAGATTAAATATCCATACAGACTAATAATAAAAGCAACTATTTTCTTTCTTTTTTAAACATCCCGTTATCTATGAATGAAAACAAACTGACTTCGTGCATTTTTTTCTAAACAAATCATAATGTATTACTTCCTGCTATCTTACTCAGTTGGTGTGGAGGAAGGAAATGAAGAATTTTGGCCGGAAAGTATGAAAAGTGTCGTTTATCTATTTTCAACGCAGTTTTTTAATTTTTTCTTTCCATAAGAACCATCCTCGTGTCTTAACGAAAATATTTTTTAAAAAAATTAGCCGAATTGGTCGATCCGTTTTCCAGTTTTGCGCTTAGCAATGCATTTCGAGATCCATTTTTATTATAATAGATATATATTTATTTTTCATAGCAATAAACAAATCTTTGTATTAATTAGGTGAATAATTTTGCATCTAATATATTTTTCGGACTGCAAAAAATTAAAGATACAAATCAGCAAAATTATCTTTTACTAAGAACTAAAGTCAACATTTATATTTGCTTCCGAATAAAGAATCTTCAAATGTCACATTAAATGAGAAACTTAGTAGTTGAGCTAAGTAATAGTAATTATTTATGCATTCCACGTGTCACAAATATTTAAATTACGTGCTTAACAAACCATTAACCAACCACCAGAACAGCAGAAGAAAAACAAATTCTTCCACGGGAGCAATCCGTCTTGATCCAACGCCATCTAGACGCGAAAATCTCTCCTAATACCATATCCGGTGTCTAATCTGACTGTAGCAATTAACTCAACCCGTGGCCATTCAGGAACCGATTGTTACGTGTAGTACTTGAAACACGTTCGATTCTAACTGCAGTAGCAAATGGCCCTCTTGCTCTGGAGATAATAAATGTAATTTCACAACCGTTATTCTAAGCCTGTCACATCGGCGTTAGATACAGAAAGGGGGAATTATCGGTGACACCTGGCGGCCGAACCAAGATTGGGGAAAGGTGAGAGGGAGGTGGGTTCATCCAATCCGATGCGTTTGACTTTTTACTCGATAAGGCAGCTGTGTTCTCTGCAGCTGTCTTTTGCTTTCCGATTCTTTTGTTGGTGTTTTTTATTATGGCAGTTCAATTTCGTGGCTCTTTTCCGAACATTATAAAAACTCAATAGATGACAAAATTGTCGAAGCGAGTTTGAAAATGAGTAGAAGAATGGTACAGTCATCAACAAGTAAAAAGATCAAAATGAAATCTGCTATGCATATTTCAACGTATGATGTCAGAACGTCATTTCTTGAACGGATAAGCAACACGTGTTACAAGTAAAATTATATTTTTATTCACTCTAATTGTTTTATTGAATGAGTCACTTTGGTATTGCAAACGATCCAAAAAGCATTGTCTCGCATTTATTGCTTAAAAAGATATCAAAATTCCTATTTATTTCCTTTCATATAATCACATGTTCAAAATGACATTTTTCTAGGTTTTATTTGCTGTAGTTATTAACTTATTTTTTTTAAATTAGAGCTTTTGTAAATGCGATGACCATGCTTTACCAAAAGCTGATTTTTTTTAGATGCTTTTGCAGATAATATAATTTTAATTTTTCATCCACAGAATTTTGTTGACGCCACAAATCTCATTCTCAAAACGAAATCATGTTCTGACGTGATAAGCACCACGTGTTCGTACAAGTTAAATTATATATATATATTTTCATTTTAATTGTTTCATTGAATGAGTCGTTTTAGTATTGATAGTGATCCAAGAATATTTTGTCTCACATTGATTGTTTAAAAAACTATCCCATTTGCTATTTATTTCATTTCATATAATCACGCGCTCTAATGACATTTTTCTAGGTTTTATTTGCAGTAGTTATTAACTTATTTTTTTCCATTATATCTTTGTAAATGTGATGACAACGCATTATTAAGAGATGGTTTTTTTGAGAGGCTCGTGAAGATAATAAAATTTTCATTTTTTGCCAACAGATTAAAATGTTTGTTTTTTGCCTACGGACTATTGATGACACCAGAGAACCTAATTCCCAAAACAATATCATGTTCTGACATGAACAAAATAGAGCCTCTATGTAATTTTATTATTTTTTATTGCATCTTCATAAAATTGGTGTGGATAAAAATGGATTACAGGTCTTTTAAATTTTTTGGATTATCCGGATTAATTAAATAACTAATTAACTAGTACTGATGAAATTTGATAATTGACCTTCAGTAAATACATTTTTTTTAAAAAAATAATAATGAGTTTCAAAGATTTCGAACAAATTCAAACGATTAATTTAGAATCGGAAATGTTATTTTTCAAAATCCTATAAATTTCAAAACGATGGTCAGAGTTTTATAAAATTTTATATAGAGGAAAATTTTATTACAACAAATAGAATCAGAGAAAAAATATATGTTAATCCTGATAAAAAAAATGTCGAGATAATAGTCAATTAACCATGTTAATTGACTCGATTAATCAATTTGTCTACAACAACAAATCTATCCCATAGAGTTATTTCTATCGACAGAAGCTTTGTGAAGATTTAATAATAAATATTAGAGTTATAGAGATGTTTTTTTTTGTTGTTGTTGGCGCCTGTATACGCTCAAGAAATAGGGAGACATTATTTATTTGCAAAGATGACGGGGGCAGTTGTTTACGGATGCTTGATTGTTGGACAAGCTTTTTATAAAATACAAATATGGGCCGCTGTGGCCTAGGGATAAGGTCTCGACTCGTGAGCCTTAAGATTCCAGGTTCGAAACCGGATTTCACTGAAAAACCCTTGATTAAGATGGTATGTTACACGTTAAATCCGTATGAGCCAAACGTCCTAGCGCTGGTGTGATGTGGTATAAAGTGGTCGGTGCTAGCTCAGGTGTCGTTTTCTTCATCTGACCATGGTTCAAAATTATGAGGTCCGTATCAAAATAGTCTTAGTGTTGATTTAGGACGGGACGTTAATATAAAACTAAAACTACAAATTGCATATCAAATATAAATGGTGGTTTTAATCTCTGATTATGTTAATTTAGTTATTATAGCATTCATTAATGTCCTTGAAACTGCTTAGTAATTTGGAAATAGAAGTAGAGGTCAGTGAATTATTAATCATAATAAAGTAAATAATAGTATATATGGTTTTATTAAGCCCTTGAAAAAGAATTATTCTTAATTAAATAATTAACATATATACAAAGTAAAACTTCGTATAAAAATATAAAATCTAGCTAATCAAAAAAGAGTGCCATCTTAATACATACAACAAAGGGACAGAGAACTATCACCTCTGACCCAGTACTCCTAGTGTTATTACTCTCGACATGGACTTTGCAACCACGACAGATTTAACGAGCTCCAACCGCTACACACTCAAGCTCTTGGCGCTAGTTGGCGCGACTGAAAAAACAATAGGCGCTCATTTTACTAAAATCTTTGACAGGATTTGTCAGCCACAATAAGCAAAAACAATAAATGATGGAATAAGAGAAGATTAGACTTAGTTAAATATGAACCTTGTATAGTGACAAATAAAAAAATAATATTCATCTTTTCGTTGCTTGCCGTAAATATGATATCCCAAGATGTGCATTAGATATATACACAGCTGAAAACAAACTGTTCAATTTAAATTAGGAATTATATCTCATACGTTTTGGTCAACTTTTCAACAAATAAAATATTTTTGTGGTTAATATTAGGGATATCTTATTTTCAGTGACAAATCACAGATGTATGGTTCATTCATTTAATAACATTTTCTCATTCATCCTCATTCTTCATTCATTCTGATAACAAAATGAGGAATCTTGTTATGCAGATTTTATGCAGTTATTGAAGGACGCCATTTTGAAAGAGGATAGTTTACTCAAACATGTTTATAACAGAACATCGTTATTCTAATAATTAAATTATTGGATCAATAAACACAATAGAGTTATTAAATATGTGTCACTTCCAACACAGTATCTTTGAGGGAATGAGCAATACTTAATCCTTTTAAAGACAGATACTAATTGTCGCTGTCATTTAAAAGCATGGCGATCCTCTCGGAGATAAAGGCACTTAAAGGTAAACTCAAGAGTTGAAGTAATTGGTTTTGAGATAAGGAATTTCAATTAATAATCAATTAACAAGAATCTCAGAAAGTCAGTCTTTCGGATAAGGTTGATAAAATAACGATGAAAATAACAATCACGGAAAGATAAAGATGAATTTAATTAATAAAGAGATAAATCAAATGGTTTTAGATGCAGGGATACGAAGAGAACCTAATATTTAATATGATAAGGAGAATAAAGCTGTTGCAAACACGTTGATATCTGTAGCGACCTATAGACTGTGGCTTATGACTTTGACTTAAGACTTATAGACTGTGACTTATGGCTTATAGACTGCAGGTTCGGAAATTTACTTACAAGCAAAAATAATTTCGAATACAATTGGAGAATGTTTCAACTATATTTCGAAGTATTGAAATAAAATGTAATAAGATATATAAATAACACTACATAATGAACAAAAATTACAACGTTGTTATAACCCTTATTGATTATGAGATTTAATTAATATTCAGATATTATCCTTATCACCTGATTAATGCTTATTGAAAATCTGATACCTCTTATTAAATAAACTAATAACAATTAATTTTTACATAGGAAAAAACAGCGCTTGTTTCTTTATATATCAAATAACAGTTATGAACATTCTATAATAAAAACAATGACATTTTTACTTATTTTAGTAGTTTCTTAAGTTTTTTAGTTATATTTTATTTAATATTTAGCAAATCAAAACCAAGAGGAGCAATTCTCTCAAAAAAATAATAAAGGTGACTTTGTATTTTATACGCATTTTTTTCCATCTAACTGAAATCAAAATTTAATACATAATTATATAAAATCACCTTCAAAATTTAAAGTAATTAAGTTTTTGAGTTTTTCGCTTTGTTACTTGTTACTTCTATTGTAGTTACTTGCGACTCTTTACAGGCCCTCCAACGAACTGTCAGATATTTAAACCGAATGAGCGTCTCTTGTTCTTTCAGTAGCGCCAACTAGAACCAAAATTACGACTTCGCTACTTCATGCATCACATTCGCTTGCACAACCTCTTTCCTAACGGGGTCAAATCCATACTTCTCATAGGTTGAATACAGAAGAAAAACCACCATGCCCGAACCGAGACTCGAACCCGGATGCTCAGTTCCAGCTTTTTAGACATAAAATGCGCTACCTCTATGCCATGACGCCGATACATGCTTCTAACTGTACAAACAGACTGACTTTCAACCTCCTGTTAGATGTAGCCGAAAATTTGATCGATATCTACAATTTAGATGTTAAGATCCATTTTATTCATTTAACTTCTTTATTTATCGTTATAAAATCATATTAAATTACATTTGAAAGTCGTACATGTAGACTTCCTTTGAGTATATTGTGTTTAACATTTATTAGAAATCTGCAAATTTCTTGTAAATAGCAAATACCTGACATTTTTCGTTTAGTGAAATCTTTTTCAGATTTATCCCCGGATTATAGTTACAAAAATGCACTTAAGTGTCTTGAAGGAAGTCAATACCTCAGAACCCAGACGTCCACTACAGATTTCTGACTCTGCAGTGATTATTTGTATGCTTATACATGTCATACACATGTTCACAATGTAATGTATCATTTTTTTCCTTTTTAGTAAGAAATCTCATTACCCTGTAAGTTCAATCCATAGTTGCCATTTGTCTAGGGCAACCGGGAACCTTTAAAATGATTTTTTGCCATTTTCACCTCAGCAATTTAAAATTTTACAGGCATTAAGAGTAACACTATAGGAGATGACATCCAAAATTTTAAAGCATTATATTAATTTATTTCTAAGTTTTGGAGGTTAATATATTATAATATTAGAGATAAATAACATTAATGAATAATGTTCCAGGCGCTCAAAAGTTGTTCGAAAGCACTCCAATTTTTATTTTTACTTTCTCTAACCCTTTTGAAATAAAAGTTGGGATTAATCTTGAAATTTGAGTTCAAAATATAAAAAATAACCAATGTGATAGCTTAAAAATACTGATTTCTTTTGAAAGTTTAAAAAGTCTTAGGTTATTACAATGGTTATTTTTGATATTTTGTACTCAAACATCAAGATTAATCCTAACCTTTGTTTCAAAAGGGTTAGCATGATTAATAATAAAAATTGGAGCCCTTTCGAACAAATTTGGAGCGCCTGGAATATTTTTCATTAACGTTATTTATCGCTAATATTATATTATATTAACCCCCAATACATAAATATATTAATATAATGCTTTATAATTTTGTATGTCATCTCCTATAGTGTCACTTTTAATACAAGTAATAATAAGTAACTCTTAATATAAGTAAAATTTTAAATTGCTAGGGTGAAAATTGCAAAAGTCATTTTAAAGGTCCCTGGTCGCCTTAAGTACTCTTGTACCCATCATTTAGTTAGTACTTCACCAAAAATTGAATATATTCTTGTTGGATTTGACACCGATTGGATTCTCTGTGGAGATCCCTCGACGGTTTCATCGAGGGATCTCCACAGAGAATCTTCTGTCATTTCTTTCTTAATTTGTTTTTTCATTTGTTTTTTTCCTCTCTCTTTCTTCCATCTTGTGCTCATCCAACTGGTAAGACAACTTAGCGTTATAGGCAACACGGACAAATGATGGCATTATGTTATTTTGCGGATAGATAAACGTTTTACAGAAATGCATTTTCCGAACCGGAAGATGTTATAGGTATACTCCGTCCCGGCCGAAGCCATTCGGATATAACGATGAGCTGCCGCAAAGCAACCCCCACCGAGCACGGAAGTGCAGGTTAATCAGCTTAATTTTCATAAAACAATTCAAAGAACCAGATCGGAAAGAGATACGAATTTAGATTCTCAAAAAATGTCACCTGTCTCCAAGTATAGTAATTATCAAACATTTCAACAGATATAAGAGGAACATAAAAATGTAAACAACGTTAACTAAGAAAATACTGTTAAAAAGAAAAAGTATAAAACAATTATATACAAAGTAAGCTCTTGATAATCCTAAAGCAAATAACATATATACAAAATATAGTTTCCATATACAATATAGACGTAAGAAAACCAATGTCAAAGCAAAGAGTCATTTCAATTTCACGGATTCCAACTGCGTAAGATTATTGATAATTTCAGAAGCCCTTGCCCTAAAGAGAGGGAGTTTTAGTAGCAATTCAAATTTCTCCAGCATAATTGCCATGTTGAGCGGGTATTTTTCCATAAATCACATTCCTGTATAATATGTTGAATGGTTCCAGAAGATATGCCACATCTGTACTTATCAGATTTTCTTAATAATCTAGCTTGGTGAGCATTAAAGACCCCATTACCAGTTATGATTTGATTTATGAAAAAGTCACCATATAGTCTTTTAAAATGCACTGTTTGAATAAATTTTTTAGTCCAAACACCTTTATTGGAGACTTCCCAATGAACCTGCCACTTTTCAATTATTTCTTTATTTATTTCAGTTCGCAGTTGAGTTGCAGTTGGACTGGAAGAATAATAAGTAGTCTCTTTTTTAGTTGCTTCTTTTGCATAAAAATCCGCTCTCTCATTACCCTCAATCCCTATATGGGCTTTAACCCAATTTAAATTAATATTGAGTTTAGATTTAACTATTAACTTTTTAAATTCCTGTATTAAATTTTTATCTTCGTTTGGAGCTTGCAGTTCCGAACCGGAAGATATAAGACTTAAAGATTTATCAAACTAAGAATTCGCAATTTTTTCGACGATCATAATATTTTCCCTGTATTCCGTAAACGAAAAAGCAATTAAAGCATTAGCAGAATTCTGGGAAAATAAGGCACGTATTGTGTCTTTTTTAAATTTAAAAGGATAGTATAGCAAACTATAGCATAGTTTGGAAAGAATCCAAGTTAACTACAGTAATTAAATCTTTAATTATGAAATCTTTTTGATATAAAAATTTTAAAAGAAAGAAAAATATACAAACCATAAAAAAATTGAATGAATTTATTTCACATTTCAACTGTCAATATAAAGCCATGAAATATAAAAATACATGTTTGGGAACCGTATCGAAAAATGATAGAATAAGGATAAAAATAATCCATAAAAATGTTTGTTTGGAATTTTTATGCGAATCTGCAGTTCTAAGTCACTGATTTTGTATATTAAATGAGTTGAACGTATCATCTCGTCTTTTCAACAAACGAAATCATGGAAAAATAACGGCGCCCATTTCTGTTGTTGCAAATGTTTCTTTAAGAATGTTTTTTTTCTTTTCATTTCCATAGAAACCACCCTATTTTGAGCGAAAGAAGCCTCAAGATCACGGCTCATTGCCCCCACCCATCTTTGTATTTGTGCGACCAAACGATTTCGAGACACTTTCCTAACTCTGTTCAAAGAAAAGAAAAAAGAAGAATAGAAATAGTTTGAGCTTTTGGATCTTTATGCGTGGGAAACACTTAAATTTATTATTTTTTGGAGTTTTTTCTCTGGGACATTTTTCAGAATCGGTTAAGCATGATTTGCTTTAGTCAGTTAAATATTATCTTCCCTTTGTTAGAAGGATATTTTTCATTCGAATTTGGAAAGCGAATACTCTTTTTTGTCGCTAATTATTTGATTGTCAAGGCAACATTTTTAAAGGCGGTTTGGTTCACTAGAAATAACGATAGCTAAATAGTTTTTTTAAAAAACTATCTTATGTTAAATAGTCATTTAGCTACTTCTGCAACTATTTTTAATATATAAAATTTAGATAGACGCATATTATTTTAGAAGTTTTAAATGTATTTTCTTAATTTCTCTAATTTTTTGTATCAAATTATCTGAAAATAAAGAACAACTATTTTTAAAAATGGCCGCAGTTTGCAATTTTTTTAAATCTATAGTTTCATTTGGAAGTTAAATATCATTTATTTAAAGGTAACAAAAATCCAAAAAAAAACAACTTAAGATAATGTTTTATTGTAATATATGATCAACATCTAGATGTTAACCGAATGTTCATATCTTAATAATTAAAATGAAAATAAATTGGAAGTTGGAAATAAAATACTAGTCCTTGAGTTTTACTTTAAAAGGGATATATACTGTTTTAAAACTGGAAAATTAAAAAAAAACTTAAATATTGAAAATATTAAATTTTCGCATTTTCTCCCTATTTAAAGTATTATAAAGAAATATTACAAACGCAATATACAACAGACGATTTTAGCATTTACAAACAGACGATTTCGATAATAGCTTTCAATTATATTATTTATTCCATTTCGAGTTAATAAATATCTTTTTCATATAATGAAGTTACAGCTGTTAGGTTGACCGATTTTGACATTAAATTCAAGTCTTTTTACAAACAAAATTGAAATGATTTAACATTACAAGATCATCTTGAAAGGTATTTATATTTGTTACGAAAATAAAGTGAAAATATATCTTTAAGAAATATTGGATTGGAATAAAAAAATTAAAAATAGTGCAGATGTAAGTTATTAATTAATTTATTGATAAAAAGAATAAAGACGAATCTAAATTTTCAATACAGATGCAAAAGAAACATGCTGTGCAATGGAAGAACAATCAAAGTGGTAATCTTTGGAAACATTCCACCGCTTTAAAAAATTATTGTTCCGCCTTTTAATTGCTTTTTCCTTACAATAAAATATTAAAAAAAGTTTTTGAAATCTGTCATTATGATAAAGAGTGCATGAAAGCAATTAATGGAAGTAATCCGTGAGTAAAAAAAATCTTCCGACAATTTTGAAAGATTAGAGTGTTTTTTATTACCTTAAATTAATTAAATAACTATAATAAGATAATTAGAAAAGATAGGATTTTTTTACAAGAATGTTGTACATAATTAGGATGTAAGTGGTTTAATTCAATACAGTATTAAATTATAAATGTAGAAATATGAAATTAAAATTTATTTCTTTAAGTTTAACCATGAAAGTATACTAGTATTTAAAGAAAATAAATATTTTTGGGTTTGACTTTTTATTCGTTCAGATTTTTTTAATTATCTCAGTAACCTATGATTTGAAGAAAAAAGTATTATAGAATTGCAAATATAATGTATAAACATAAATATTTTTTTTCAAAAACATGGTGATATCTATAGTTTTAAAAATTATATTGATTCTATATATTATTAAAAAGAATTTTCATTTCTTTTCTTCTAATAGGATGAAGTATTTTCGAAAATATTTCATAAACTTCTAACATCAAAATTTATTTTTTTAATAAAAGATAATTAGATTTTCAATGTTTTGATCATGTCTACTTAAGCAGATAAATTTAGACTTTATATGCACAATTTGAAGTATGCTATAGTTAAGCTTCATATTATAGCTTGTTTTTCATTAGCATATTTGATTTTGAGCTTTAATGAATTTGTATTATATTTACAATCTCTATAAACATGAACAAACCTATATTATACGAATCACTTTTATATAAAGAAAGGATACATAAAAAATTTCATTAATTTTACATTATAAAATTATAATTGATAAATAAAAAGTAAAGAAATTTTTAAGAAGTCCAAATGCGTTAAGTTTATATTATTTAAAAAAACCCAAACTAAGAAAACTTTTTTGCTTAATAATACACATTTTGAAAATTTAGAATGATATATTTATTAGAAAAGTGTATTTGTAAGTTTAGAAAGATCTATTTCTAAAATTTTGAAAAGCATTCTTTTAATATTATGCATTTTTTTAAAAAAAGAATGTTTGTAAAATTTAGAATAATATCTTTGTTAAATTTTGGAAGATATATTTAAATAATTTACGATATACTTATAAGAAAAGAATATCTGTAAAAATAGAACGATTTATTTCTAAATCTGAGAAAGGCATTCTTTCACAATTAACAATTTTTTAGCTGTTTAGCTGTAAAATTTTGGGTGATGTATTTAAATAATTTAAAAGGATATATTTGTAAAATTTAGAAATATATGTTTATAAAATTTATCATATTATAATAACTTCCTTTCAAAATAATTGCATCGTCAAGAATTTTCAGAATATATTTCATTACTTATCTAAGATTCCAGTTCCATCATTTTAACAATTTGTGTAATATTCTCATTAAATTATACTACGAATCAGATAATAAAACATCAAAAATTTGAAGTTAACAACTTTAATAAATAAGAATATGCAAGAAATTGCTGTTGAAGTAGTAAGTATTTTATATTTCCATCTATCCTGTTTCGCTAGTTTCATTGGATGAAATGGATCTCCAGCAAACGATTACATCTCTCTTGGCCGATGATGATGATGGCGAAATCGTTTGCAGTTCCGCGCCCACATCATTACAGAGGCCAAATGGAATTATTTCTTCAGCTTCCAAGATATTTAGTTAGGAGCATTTTTAGAGTGGGAAGTATTCTTATCGAGTATCTTATCCATTTTCTTTCGTAGTCATGCCTAATATTCCATTTACTTCTTATGCAAGAATACCCATTTTCAGGAAAAGTTTGGGCTATTCGAGAACTTGGTTCGTGTAGGAACTCTAGATTGTTGTTTTCTTTCTTCTTTTATTTTGCTATTAATCGGAGGATTGCCAAAAGTTGCCAGGTTCGGAATAATTCTTGTGGAAATCCGCCAAAAAATGTATGTTTTGGGTCACAGAAAATGTTGCTTTTTATTTTGTTGTATGCAATAAATTTGTAGTAAAATATGTGGACAATCGAGAAATTTTTGGTTTCATGACTATTATAAATCCATTTGACTATATTTATTTTTCCGCGACAATCATTTGTTTGTCAACAATAAATAATTGTTTCTATCATTCCAATTTATATGAAAATCTTGAAATGCTATGGTTTCGAAAGAATAACATGCAGTCCAAAAATGTATGTTTCGGGCAACAGAAAATTTTGCTTCTTATTTTGATGGTATATGCAATAAATTTGTAGTAAAATATGTGGATAATCTAGAAATTTTTGGTTTCATGGCTATTATAAATCCATTTGACTATATTTATTTTTCCGTGACAATAATTTGTTTGTCAACTGTAAAAAATTGTTTCTATCATCCCAATTTATATGAAAATTTAGAAATGATATTGTTTCGAAACAATAACAACATAAAAAATAATTCTAACAGAAATTCGCTAATATAAATATGCTTAAAATATAAATTCCTATTTTTCATTATACATTTACGCAAAACATTTTAACATCAGAATTGTACCGAATTTTAAATAAGAACAGTTCAACATTCTTTATATAAATGAATAAAATATTTCTGAAAGACAATTTTCAAGTAAGAGTTAAATTTTCCGAATTGGTTTTTACATTAGGATTATAGAAGTATTTCTAATGCTTAAAAAAACACACACCCTTAACTTATATTTGTACTTTACCAAATATATATTCGCTGTCTTAACACTACAAGATAAATTACAGAAGTTTTCTGAAT
>JAOUZG010051355.1:3472084-3485751 GCA_026289955.1 Argiope argentata
TATATATATATATATATATATATATATATAATTTTGAATTGAAAATAGGTTACAAAATCAATGTGGAAGTTTCTATTTCGTGTTTTATTCCATCTCATTAAACACGCTGCTCAGCAAAACAGCAGGAGAAAGTTTACATTGCTTTAAAAAGTTGAAAAAAGGAACGAAACACACTCTGGTCTTATATATTATGATATTCTCATAAATAACTCACGTGCAGATTACTGATAGGAATTCTTATACATTTGACCTTGACAAGAGAAACACGGGTTTGCCTCTAAAGAATATCCACGCCAGTGATTTATAAAATAGGAAAAGTGGAATGGATCAGGAAATAACATTTTATAAGGAAGTTACTATAGAATAAATTAAGAAAAAACTGTGGGAATTAACTACAAATGAAATTAGAGTTTAACACACACACACACACACATACACAAACGAGATATTTTAAATGAATAGGTATTCTAAAAAGTCAGGCTGCATTCTGTAACTATTACTCATGAAAAAAAATAATGTACATTTCTTTACATTTATAAATATAACATCTAAAAAATATTTTCAAATGCTATCGTTTTTCCATTTCAAGTTCTATTTCAGCCAACAAATATTAATAAAAACTTGGGATAAGGAAAAGAATTTTTAATTGTAATAGACGAAAAATGTTTTAATATGAAGATAATAAAAAAGTATAATCAAATTTCTAATACTAATCTCAAATATAACACAGACCATCGCAATTATTTTGGATTTTAAACAGAAAAATTCTATTAAATAAATATAATTTGAATATTTTTATTTGCTAATGATGCTGGAGCCTTTTGAATAAGCATAACTAAAAGTAGTATTAAAATTCTAAGAACTAATGGATTTTTATTTTTTTCTATCAAACATCAGATGAGCGATACTTTAAGAGTCATCGATTGAATTTTAATTAATTCAAAAGTATGATTCCTCCTACTCACATTCTTGATTTAATTAAATCTTTTTTAAGTAGCGGTTTTTAGTAATTACTACTTAATCATAAAATCTGAGATTTTTTTGAAAGAACAGTAATTAGTATACATAATTTTTATGCATGCTTTTCAAATGGAATAAATGTTATAGCCATTTTGATTAGAAACTGTTGAGGATGCCAGATTTATTTATTTTTGGGAAACGCTCAGATATATTAATTCTTCAAAATAAAAGCGATGTGATATATTTTATTTGAGAATAATTTATCTTTCTAAATATAATTTTTTTTAATATTTAGTCTTATCTAAGTTTAAAGTATAAAAAAATTCTTTGCCTATTACTCTACAGAAGTACTAAAATTTAAAAAATCATGGTGAATTTGAGTATTTTAAAATATATGGGCGGAAAAATAAAGAAACTTAAAGATTTTTAACAGGAAATTAAAAATATGCAAACATATTTTATATAAATAAAAATAAATAAAATGAAATCTGCTATGCATATTTCAATGTTTCATGTCAGAACATAATTTCTTGAGCTGCCAAGCACCACGTGCTCGTGCAAGTTAAATTACATTTCTACTCATTTTAATTGTTTCATCGAATGAGTCACTTTAGTATTGCAAACGATCCAAAGGAAACTTTGTCTCGCATTTATCGTTCCAAAAAATATCACCTTTCCTATTTATTTCATTTCATATAATGACGTGCTCAAAATGACATTTTTCTAGGTTTTATCTTCTGCAATCATTAACTTATTTTTTTATATCAGAGCATTTGTAAATATAACGGCAACGTGTTATTAAAAGTCGATTTTTTGAGACGCTCGTGCAAATAATAAAATTTTTATTTTTTGTCTACGGAATTTTGTTGTGCCAGAAACCTCATCACAAAAACCTCATATTCTTACATGATAAAAAATTTTATAAAACAAAATTATGACATTTTTATTGATGTCTTTTGAATGATGATTTTTATTGATCTTTTAAATAACATCAATAAATTTTTTGATTTATTAAAATTTTATAATTATTGTCAATATACTTTGATTTTTTAAATAAAATAACCTTTGTAACAATTATTTGAACGTGGAAGAAAGAATTTAAAAAAGGAATGGGAATAATCTCTTTATATTAAATGCTAATTTAAAGGAGCGGAGATTGCCTGTTTTTACTTATTGTCGAATGGAAACAGCCAACGGCAAACAAGTCCTAATATAAAATTTGCTGAATATAATTAAATTTGGACTAAACTGAGCATTTTGTCTATAAAATTAATGAAAATGTGAAATTCTGTTAAAATGTTCTGGTGATATTATATTAATAAAATTCCTATTCAATTAATAGGAAGAAGATATAAAAGATATCAAGAAATAAATTTCTATCATAAAGTTTAAAAAACGCAAAAAAAGACACAATCATCACCAGAATAATTTTTATGGCCTGTAGAAATTGCTGTTTATAACTTTTATAAACAATTATCTTACAAATATGGTCTGTACTTTCGTATTATACCGTCTTCGCCAACAATCGCCAAAGGTTTTTAATCTTTTTGACTACGGATTTAAATTTGGCGATAAAGATCAACGGATAAAACCATTGCCGGATTGCAATAATTGGCGGTTTAGCAAGTCATTGCCATTGACATCAAATTTGCTGATAAAGATCAACGGACGATATACTAAAGTACCATATTATCTCAAAATTCAAAAATTTCATTTTTAATGAATTTATTATTTTCGTTTCCTTAATTTTAATAACATCTTTTTAATCCAATGTTTCGTTCAACATAACCAAAAACTTTAAATATTGGAATCGGATTAAAATCCATCCATAAAAGTATTCAAATGCATACTTTGAAACGCTCTATAATACATTTTTATTTCATAAAATAACCATTTTTTAACTTGCAGTAAATTAATTTAATTAAATTCATATTTTCAGTCAGGTGACAAAACAAGATTATTTTTAAAAAATGATCTATTTCCATATCATTCCTTTATTAGCTTAAAAAGTCAATCAATTGGACAAACAAACTGGTCGCCACAAGTGGCTAATTGAATAAAAATAATAAAGTGAAGTTATATCCCTTTTCTGCTATTACTTCGATTATTGTTTTACCTATTACGTTTATATAAATATGTAAAGCAAAATTCTGGAAGATTTTCCAAAATCTTTTTATTAAATGTATTTATAACGCTGAAAAAAGCATATTATGGAATATGTAAAACTCACTTATAGCTTTTTAATGTTGTATTTATTTTACGCATATTTACTGAAGCAACTGTCACTTAGCATCTAATTAAAAGTTAATATCAATCCAAAAGATTTATTTACATTTTAATTTATTTTTATTAAGTAATAAAAATATAAAATATATAGAATATTAATCTTGAGAAGAACGACTGTGTCAATATTTAAAGCAAACAACATTGGAGAATATACAGTTTTATATTTACAGATGCCAAAATTTGAAATGAAAACAATAAAAATTAATTCTTGTCAAATATGATATATTTTGAACGAGAAATACATTTCTTGAATATATTTATCTAATATTCATTTGTACTTTCTTTAAACATAACTCAAGGAAGAATAGAAAACAATAAAAAAAAGGGATAATCATCTTCTTGTGACGTCTTTTCTACGTCAACGATTCAGGATGCGTGAATCGACCAATTGAATGTTTCGACGTAGCTTAGAAATTTCGCATTATTTTCTAAGCTCTACATTATTAAAAAAAGACATTGGAAGTGAAATATTTTCCCTGTGAAATTTTTTTCTGTATGCAGAATATTCAGATGTAAATATTGAATTTGCGCTACAGAACTTATCCAGAATTATACGGAAAAGTAATTTTTTTTCTTCAAATTCATAAGTTATATTAGACTTGATTCTACTGTAAAGCTTACTGATATAAGTCGTAACTTTTAAAAATATGTTTAAGTAGCTTATATATTATTACAGATATGGATATATAAATATAAATTTGTTGAATTTATATGCTTAAGATCCCATATATGAAAACAAAATTCTTTATTTAAATGTATAAATAATTTTCCATTTCAAACATTTGTTTGAAATGGAATGGAATTTGTTTGAAATTCTATTTTGTTTTAGTATTAAACGGTTTAAGTAGGATTTAAATATTCTTGTGAATATTATTGTTTTCTTTTGAATATATGAAAAAATAAAAATGAAAGGAATAACTTACTTATGATTTGAATTTTGACAAACAAAAGTGTGGATTAATTGGCTTTAAAGTAATTTTTTATGCATGAATTGCTTGTTAAAATGAAATTTTCAAGATATGCAGTATTCTCACTTATTTTTTGAATAAATATTTTTTTTATATTTAACAATGAATTTAACTGTCATATAATTTGTGAATTTTTCTCTCATAATTATATGTCTCCAAGGTAGTATAATTAATAATAGGCCAATGTTTATAAAAAAAATTTCAATAAAGCTTTGGAGTACCAATTCGGATTATTAAGATTAAAATGAATAAATATTTTTTTTTATATTTTACAATGAATTTAATTGTTGTATAATCTTTGAGTTTTTCTCCCATAATTATATGTTTCCAAGGAGGTATAATTAATAATATGCCGATGTTTATTAAATATTTTCAATAAAGCTTTGGCGATACCAATTCGAATTGCTAAGATTTAAATGATTAAAAATTTAATAATGAATCCTGCAAGAAAATTTTATAACTGATCCAAAAATATCAAAAATCACATTCAATTCAAGAAATTTCTCCAAATTTATTCTACACTTGTTTTCGATAGTTAACATGTTTTTATCTTCATGTTTTTTGTTAAAATCTTGAAACATCAAAATGACAAAAAAAAGTAACTGAATTCTTCTAGATGAATTTAGAATTGAGCCAAGAATAGTAAGTGAAGAATTCATATCTAGAAATTTTGTGATTTAACTAAGCCTAACGACGGCGAGATTCAAAACTTTCTTAATTTTATGCATCCCTTGATGCATGAATTCAGCGAAGCCATTCCAACTCACATGCAGAGTATAATGTTCTTCAGCATTTCAGCTAATCCGTTCGATTGAAATACTTTTTCGCACTCGATTACCGAATTTTCTGCTAATGATATTTCGGTAATTAGTCTTGATACAGAGTTCTAAAATGTTTTCGCACCAATTTGCATAATTACAAGTCATTTAGACGTTTGGAATATGGAAAATGAATGAACTTATTACGTTAAGCCTTTTTCATTTTGCTAACGAAGAGTTATTACCAACTCTAAACTAGGTCGAATTATTCGATTACCGAAGCTGTTTCCTAGGATGTGCGAATAAATTCTTTAACCATGGATATAAATATGTTTTTTGAGTAACAAAGTTGGAAATTTAAAATTTATTTTCAGAGAAGCCCAAATATGGAATATCTTAAAGAATTTTCTTATATATGCGATAGTGAAAATATATCATTTACTTTTGTTTTCGTAAGTTATTGATAATTCATGTTCTCTATTAACTAATGTTTACTTGATCTGTATTTATTAAGTGTAAAATTGCTAACTCGGAAGAATATTTTTTTTTCAGGAATAGTTTAGTTCTTTTTTTTTAAAAAAAATATTCGGATAAATTGTTTGCTGTATAGACTCAATAAATTCACTGGTAATCCAAATTATATCAGAACATGGGAGATTCCCTGCATAATTCCAAAGATTTGGAAGAATGCAGGAAAATAAATGCATTTGTGGAGGAATCGGTACTGCTTACCACTATTTAAAGGAATGCACAGAAATCTCCGAACATAGAAAACATCTGCAAGTTGAAAATAATGACTTGAGTTCAGTACTGATGGTACCAAGTAATCTTAGGACTCTGAAGGACATGATGTCTAAAATTGTCAGTTTTTTCCCAACTATTTGAAAGTTTGTAGAAGAGAAGGTGGTCAGTATTTGACCACTTTGGGGCCAATTATCTCGATGAGGATATCAGTTTGGCAGATTCGGTCAATGTAAGGATGGACATTGCTACAGTCCACAATTGACCACAATAATAGCTGATTCTGCTAAGTTCAGTGGTGGCAGAGTGGTCGACTGTACACAAGAAGGCTTAATAAATTCTATACTAAATGAACTTCTAATGCTGAACAATTGTGTAAAATATTTCAGAATCACAATTTTCCTACGCTCAGCCATAAAGTAATGAATGAATTGAATTTCAATGATATTTGTTTTAGCTTTTGACGATTAAAATGCTCTTTAAGTTGGGGAACAAGTGAGGTAAAGAATAATAAAAAGCAAATTTTGAGATTCCTTAAATTTTTGCATAAATTATATACTAATAGCTTGTCTCAGACGTTTAGAAAATGGAAAAGGAAAAAAAACTTATTACATTAAGCCTTTTTCAATTTGGTAACGAAGAATAATTACCAACTCTAAACTAGGTCGAATTATTCGATTATCTAAGCTGTTTCCTGGAATATGGGAATTTATAAATTTAGAGTATAGCAATCCAATGCCATACTTCTGAAGAAAATTACCATTTCTTATGTGGGAGGAAGCGGGCAACCAGAGACACGAATGACCGAATTTTGACCTTCCAATTACGAAGCGATTGCCTTGCTAACCACGCCCTCGAGATGCTGAGCACGGAGTCACTTGTATATAAATATGGAAGTTATTTTCTCGAAATTATCTGGCTATTGTGCTTTTATATCTCAACCAATGAGCTCCATGAAATTATAGCATTAAATTAAATCCCCTCTCGAACTAAACGTTTGAATCCGCGTCCTCCCCTCATTAGAAAATTTAATGCCTTTTTGGGGCATAAAGGCAAGTCTCTTTTTATTTCATCACAGCTTTACAAGGGATATTTTATATGGCATACATTATAAAATGGGGTACAGTATCAGTAACTAATCTTTGGGTAATTTAAAATGTGGCGCCTGAAACATTATAAACTTCATTTGTTGTATTGAATGCAGCAACTTTGTTTTGAGTTTGTATTACTTCAAACCAATATACACTTTATTCAATATATCTCTTTTGATATTTGATTAAATGGTAAAAATTTGACGAATCTGTATGATTGACATACCTTTTGAGTATGTGTATTCAAATGCATGCGAATTATAACCTTGGCAAGCACACTAATTCATCTTGGTTTCAATGAATGCACACCATTCTTCATAATTCAATGTTCAGTGTGTACCCTTTCCTACAACAGCATGTAACAGCAATTTCTGTAACCCTATTTAGACCTAGAATATTGTTATGGTATCTTTATAATATTGCCCGACATTCAAAATATGGCAAAATGTATATGATATATGAAAATATCATATAATATTTTGTTCTTAAAAGAAGTTGAAATTTTATTGAAGAAAAATACTTAAGAACTTCTGTAGAAAGGAAAAAAAACATTGAACCTTAGATAATTTTTAGACTAAAACATTTCACCTTTTTATTTTCTTTATAAATTTCCATTTTCCGGCACATATATTTAAATTCAGTTTTCCCAACCTTTAAATAATTAGATGAAAAAGGATTATTAAAAATAAATGGAAAAAAAGACACATATATATGTAAGAAATATCCATGATGTAAAATTTTCTTACACATTTGGTCTAACTGTTAGTAGTTCTATTTTGTACTGATTCAATAGGGCTTATCTTAAATGTTGGTCTAGGTCATTTTTAAAGATTTCAATATTCCTGAGTCAGAAAGACAATGACCTTGATGTAGTTGTCTCGTCTGGATTTTCTGCGTATAATTAAACAGTCAGCATTTTCATAAATATTATGTTGTAACTAAGGCGCTTGCCGTGGACAAGCCCCCGCTGAAACGATTAGCAGATTTTAAGCCCAAGTTATGCGCCTCTTTGTTTTTACAAGTAGCGTCATCTAGGCGCCTACAGTATGTCTTAGCAACACACATGTCACAATCCTTTTTAGGGGGCGGACTTCATTCATGCATATTTATTCATTCATTCCTCTCAGATCGTAATTTAGATTTGGAAAGGAGAACGATCACCTCTGACCCAGTATCCCCAATGACATTACTCTCGGAACACACTCGGGGAATCGCAACATAAGAAGTACGAGTCCAACGCTCAACCATCCAGGCTATCCAAGCCCCAGATGTAATATAAATATTCTTGTTTTACCAAATGCTTTGTCTTGTTTCACTTCGCAGAAACGAATGCATTTTAGGTGATTAAAAATTTATGAACGAAAATACTAACTCTTTTCTTTGCCATCCCATTGCTCTTCTTTGCTACATTATTTATCCAATCTTCAAAAGAAAGGCCATTTACTTCAAATTTTTTTCTAAGGTCTTATATTTGAATTTCATTTTTCCAAGTTCCTTAGAGTAATCAAAAGCAGAATTTAACTTAAAAAAAACTTAAAGCTAAATATTTACACTTCACTCTACTGCCATTTGCTTAATACACATTTCTCTAATGCAATTTAATCAAATGCAGAATTAAATAAACTGAACGTTAGATATTTACACTTCACTCTACTTAAAAATTAGTTTAACTTTAATAAATCTTTTTACGGGGGAGATGGCACATTCATGCCCTTGCAGATAGAACATAGAACAACCTTGCCTGAACCGGGAGTCGAACCCAAGACGCCCAGAACAAGAAGATCCACTGCCCTTATGACAAAACACTGACTGAAATATTATTTGAAGAAGTAATATTATTTTTTTTACCAGATAATAGTCAGGTACAAGATAAAAATAAGCTGCTCTAATTACTCTATGCTACAGCTTAACAAATTACGCTTTTGTTTTGTCCATCATGTTGTGAACATAAAAGTGTATTACCGTTAACTAAACGCAAAGAAATCAATGTTTTTGCAGATCGATTATTTCCCGAAAGCCTGATTGCTTCTATTAATATTGAATTAATCCGACTGATAAAGTATTTAACACCATATAAATATTTAATTTCAAAAGGTTTCTGAGAAGGGAGTATTCCAAAATTTGTTAAGACAAATATTTATTATATCTCATATAATGAAATTAATGCTCAACCATATTGTAGACAATTTCTGCCATACACTAGGTTATTCTACCATATTGTGAAAAATTTTACTTCAATTTCACTCAATAAAAAAAATCTAAATTAAAATTAATGGTATTTAACTACTAGATACAAAACCAATATAAGCTGAGCACTCTATGGAAATGTGCGATCCATTCGGATATTCCTACTGAAGGCCGCAAAGCGAAGAGTAAATATTTGTATGTCAGAGGAGTGTGACCAATGTGTAGTTGGACTAAAATTATACCATTGCCCCTGCTTGGTTCAGAAAGCCATTCAGTAAACACTATTTAATAAAACATAGATTGGTTGTTTGTGTCTGTTTATTTGATCGACAGGTTGAGGGTTGTAGGTTAACAGAGGCCTTTATCCCCGGTTGTTAAGGACAGGGTTTGTGTCCATGCCCTATTGATCTTGCCATTGGTTAAAGCACAGGTGACTAATGGCTGAAAGGGTCTATACGTAATAAAGGAGTGGCTGTAAAATTAGGCTATTAAAAGTTACTCTTGTGTCTGCCAATTCGTTTCCAGTAATACCCATATGAGAGGGAAGATAAGGAAAAAAAACCCTAATATTCTTCAGGTGTAGAAGAAAATAGATGCTCTACATTGCTTATAAACATTGATGGTCCATAAACAAAAAAGAAAATACTAAAATAATCAAAAAATAAGTTAATGACTCCAGCAAATAAAACCTAGAAAAATCCCATTTTGAGTGTGTGATTATATGAAATGAAATAAATAGGAAATGTGATTTTTACTTTAAAAAAATAAACATGATACAAAGTTTTTTTTCGATCATTTGCAATACTAAAGTGACTCATTCAATAAAACAATGAAAATGAATAAAAATAAAATTAACTCGCATGAGTACGTGGTTCTTTGTCTTTCAAGAAATGATGTTCTGACATGATACATTGAAATATGCATAGAGCTTAACAGAATGCCGTCTCATGCCCCCGTATCTGTGACCATTTTGGTTACTTCATGGTTTGGTGGGCATGTTACAGGAATTTTATTTTAAGTAATAAAATATTTACAGTAAGAAAAAAAATATAAACAAAACTATATACAGAATTTACAAGAATATGAAATATGATAATGAGAAGAATTTACAGAGATTTTCTTCTTTGAAAAATGGTTTGACACTATTATAGGCTGAAATATAACATGAGTTATGATGTACATACATTCTGTGTTTATTTAATTTTCTTTGACACACTAGGTGACGTTGCAGGTATTAAAAGGAGATAGAAAACAATTTAGCTAGTTGTGAAATATGCATATCAGATTTTATTTTAATCTTTATTAAATTTTTGAATGATTTCAGAATTTAATTCGATGCTTTAAACGAAGCTAAAAATTAAAAACAAATTTTAGCGTTTACGTTTCGATTCTTCTCTCAATTTTTGTTAAACTTCTGCATAGAAGGGCATACTTGGAAATTACATCTAATTACTAAAATTTTATTTTTAACTAGGGAATATTGATAAGAAATGAAGTAAATTAAAATGTAGAAATCGCGTATTAACTAGTTAATATCTCAAATGTCCCTAATCATATTATAAGAATTAAAAAACAAAAAATATTAATGTCACCTAATGTAATTAATGCTATGTAATGCGGGAGTTAATGAAATTGTAAATCAAATGGTTAATATTTATTTCCTACTGACATGAGCTTAGTAGAGAATAATCTTTGAACTATTCTAATCACAAGTTAGATTTAAAGTCAAACAATATATTTTTATTTTCTGGTATGAGTAGTTAAAAAATATCGCAATCATTAAAAAATTCGAAATAGAGATTTTGATGAATCTCCAAGTCTTAAAACTCCCCGAGTCAAAACAACAACAACGCATTTTTGGAAAATTTTCTTCTGTTTGTACAATTGTGATAAAGACAGTCAAAAACACTTTGAATTTGGTATTTAGTGCCAATAGCAAATTTTTAGGTTTCTATCAAATTTTGAGCAAAATTCATTCATTGGAAGTTTATCTTTCCGACTGATCCAATATAAATTAACCTTGTTAACTACAAAACTAAGAGAGCTGAAAAGATAAAATTTGTTATACAGATTTAACGCCTGTTGTGCTGACAAGAGTCCAACTTTGTATCAAATCTAAGAAGAAGCTGACTGTATGTGTGGTCTATACCTCAGAAAACGCAATCGTGGTAACTCATTAAAATTCTTTAAGTGTGCCAAATTTGGTATGGGATTGTGATTACAAGTTTAGTTTCGCTTCAAATTTTGTTTCAATCGGTTGAGACAAATGTGCATAAAACACATATCCAATTTTTTGATATTATCAACCGCATGCCAGGGATTAATCGCCAAAATATTCTTCAAGGTTACTACGGTAAATACAATGAATGCACTAACGACAAGTGAAAGGTTGATATTTATATGCAATTAAACTTGAATTCCATTCAAGACGTCTTGTAATGTAACAACTTTATTAGATAAATTCCGAGAAAGATTCAGTGATACAACCCTTCCTGATTTACTTAAGAATAGTGATTATTTTAAATGACTAATAGTTTCGTGAAAGCTTTATAAGCCAGATAAAATCTACGGTCAATATAAGCCAGATAATATCTACGGTACTCAAGTAATTACTTTTGTATTGTGGTTATGTTACTAGGCAACAAACCCTAATGCAGCGAGTTCAATCCCAGGGCAATCCACATTTGTCAAAATGGTGACCGGCGACCTAGAATAAGAAAGGTGGAGTATGACGGTGAACGCTTTATAATCAAGATAACATCTACAGCACACAAGTAATTAAATCTGTATTATGGTTATGTTACTAGGCAACAAACCCTAATGTAACGTGTTCGGTTCTAGGACAATCCACATTTGACAAAATGGTGACCCGTGACCTAAAATAAGTATTATAGAGTATGTGGTGAATGTTTCATAAGGCCAATAATATCTACGGTACATAAGCAATTAATTTTGTGTTGTGGTTATCTTTCTCAGCTACAAACCCTAACGTAACGAGTTCAGTCCTAAAGCAATCCAAATTCCTCAAAATGGTGACTCTTGACTTAAAATTAGTACTGTAGAGTATGTGATGAAGGTTTCATAAGGCAGATAACATCTACGGTTCACAAGTAATTAAATTTGTATTATGGTTATGTTACTAGGCAACAAACCCTAATGTAACGAGTTCGGTTTCTAGGGCAATCTAGATTTGTCAAAATGGTGACCCGTGACCTAGAATAAGTATTGTAGAGTATGTGGTGAACGTTTCATAAGGCAGATAACATCTATGGCACACAAGTAATTACTTCTGTAGTGTGGCTATGTTACTAGGCAACAAACCCTAATGGAACGAGTTTGGTCTTAGGAAAATCCACATTTCTCAAAATTATGACCCACGACTAAGAATAAGTACTGTAAAGTATGTGGAGAACGCTTCATAATCCAGATAACATCTACGGTATATAAGCAATTACTTTTGTATTGTGGTTGTGTTACTCGACTACAAACCCTTAGCTAACGAGTTCAGTCCTAGGGCAATCCAGATTTGCCAAAATGGTGACCCGCGACCTAGAATAAGTATTCAAGAGTATGCGCTTTAAAAGCCAGATAAGATCTACGATACATAAGCAATTACTTTCGTATTGTGACTATGTTATTCAGCTACGAACAAGAACGTTGTGTTCGGTCTTAGGGCAATCTGATTTCACTCGAATCTGCCATAATGGTGATCCTGTAATGGCATTTTCGGTTTGCCCTACGATTGAACTCCTAACGTTAGGGTTTGTAGCCGAGTAGCATAACCATTATACAAAAGTAATTTCTTAAGTACTGTAGATGTTATCTGGCTTATGTGGGCCAAAGATGCTATCTGAATTATAAAGCGTTCACCACATACTCTACCATCCTTATTCTAGGTCGTGGATCAACATTTTGACAAATGTGGATTGCTCTGGGACCGAATTCGTTACATTAGGGTTTGTAGCCGAGTAACATAGCCACAATACAGAAGTAATTACTTGTGTGCCATAGATATTATCTGGCTTATATGGACCGTAGATATTATCTGGCTTATATGGATCGTAGACGTTATCTGCATTATAAAGCTTTTACTACATATTATTTAATTTATATCAAACATAGCTTTGCTATTTAAATAATTTGAAACAACTTAGCTAATTAACCCATAATAATTATTTTATTCCTTTAGTGGTATGAGGAATCATTAAATATAATAAGATTTAAAGTTTACCCATAAAGGTAGAATACACACCTTGCAAAATGATCATTATAGGTATAAAACTCAAACTAAGAGGCACCCAATAAATTTGTTTGCAATACACCGATGCACACTATTTACCCCGAGTAGCCTCCGTTAATTCTCATTACCCTTTCGCATTTAAATGCACCGACAAAATTCTCGAACTCAAGTGCAGTTTTATGCAAATTCTGCTCCACTTATAGACGGAAGGAATGGGAATTGGAGATGGACAGCCTGACCTCAATCTGGAGCAGTGCCATTAAGAAAAAATAATATAAGCACAAAATAAAGTAAGGCTTCTACTTTCTCCACGACGAAGAAGGTGCATTAGATTTCGCTCTCAGCTAACCCTACTGCCATTAGGGTTATGTATTTTAGCAACAGCGCACTTTTTTTTTAGGTTTTCATTCCCTTTTCGTAGATTTATTTTTCGTAA
>JAOUZG010051355.1:3501138-3514073 GCA_026289955.1 Argiope argentata
AAAATATTTCAATTCTTAAAGGATAAAAGTCTTTAATCATATTTTTAACTAAATTATTAGTTCAAAAATAGAACAAAAAATGTCGCCACTTGAATTAAAAGATTTTCACAGCTTCCAACAACAAAAAATCAATGTTCTAATTCGATCCAGTTCAGCTAATTAAAATTAAAATTTTATGCCTACCATGTGACAAAATATTTAAATTCTTAAAGTACAAAAGTCTTTAATCATATTTTTACATCAATTATTAGCCTAAGAATAGAACAAAAAAAGTCGCCAAGAATTTCACATCTTCCAGCAACAACCACACCACAAATGTGCAAAATCAAGCCAAAATCGTTTACAAAAAATTGTCTAGCTAAAACAAGGTCATTATCGAAAAGACAAAAGAATACAGATAAACACCCGAGATTGGAGTAATAGCAATCGCTATTTCTCTTAGACTATTCTCTCGTCTCCTGAGTTAGATTCCTTGCGATGTCCCTCGGAGACGTTCTGTCTCTCATTGTGAGACTGGACCAAGTTTCCTCCGTTCTATCTGACCTTACGTGGTTCAATAATGTAATCTATTACATAGATGACGTTAACCATGAGTAGGCATTGGCTAAACACCATATTTCGGTCGATTCCAGACCATTCACCTGCTCCTTTATGACTCTGATGAGGGGTCCCTCTCTGGGGATGTGTAGGAATAGCATGATCATCGTGTTCTCGGGCTTCGATGATGGTACCAGATTAAGACGTTCGCTGTCATTCATTTGAGGGTGCTTTTATGTGATGTTATTTAGCAAATGCCGGGATTGTTGTCGAGCAGGATAATTATTGTATATGCTAAAAATAGAACGTCTGATAAACTTGACGGGAATATTTTTTTTAATTTTAAGAATTTTCAAAAAATAAATATTTAAATAAAAATTGCTTAAAGTATTAGTATGTATTTCTTTTAAATATTCGACTATTGAAGTACTATTTGTTTCTGAATTTTTTAAAGAGGATCTTGATTAAAAAATAAGTAACACTTTACAGTCTTGAATGATTTGGAGTTACCATTTTATTTCTCTAAATTAATAATATCAAATTAATCAAATCCACTTATAAGGGATAACAAATACAGAGGATAAGAACTACCAATCTGGGAATTCGTGTACAATTCTAGTGCTAGAATTATACAGATAGGTAAAAATTTTTTGTTGCAGATCTAAAATGATAGGGGAGATAAGTGTAAGATAAAATTTCCTCTCTTTAAAATAGTATGATTAAAAGATAATTGTGAACAAGTATTTGATCAAATATATGTCTACAAATTTAGAAAAGTAATTTGCATTAAATGCAGAAACTCTCAATTAAGACATTAGCTAAATTCATTTGGATTTTGTTTTCGTATTAAAGTTCATATTTTATTATTTATTCTTTTTTTAGATTTATTTTTTAAATATTAGGTTTTTAAAAATATATATATATTTGAAATACTTAAATATTGCATTGTTGATAAATTTTGTCAACGGAAAAAGTTCGAATCATGCGAAAGTCTAAACGCCAGGCATAAAAGAAGAAATAGAATAAATTAAACATAAAAAAGAGGAAATTCTAAATGACTAGTGATTAAAACTAAATGATGAAATAAAGTAGTTAGCTAATGTTAGAATAAAAAAGAACTTAAAAATATCTGGGATCATATATATTGAAATTTTGATGTATAGGATTTTGAATTTCATTAGAAAGCATTCAAATAGAGATTTATTAAAACAAACTTTCAAACATTTGTACCAGTAGTGAATTTTCAAAGGGGAAGGCTAGGTAGACGATCTGAGGGAAATTTAGAAGCAAGTTGATAAAAATAATATTTTCCTAGTTTCAAAATATAAATTTATAGAAAATATAAATTCTATGAATGTTAAAATGTTAGGATTATTTTTAACTCTGCATTAAGTATAGCTGTTTAAATTCCTAGATGTTTTCTTATATTCACTTTGTCATGAGAATATCTATAAATTCAGAGCAACTTCTTCAGTAATTTTTATTGTGTAAAAATATTCTTTGGACGCATAATCTTCATCAATAATAATAAGTAATTTGTATGTGTGTTAGCACTCAACAGGTTAGACCGTTTGACCTTCTGATACCAAATTTTAAAATAGCACTTCAGGGCAATTTTTTTTGAAATTTTAATTAATTAAAAATTAAGCTGAATTTTGGGAGGCTTTCTCTCATTATTTCTGAAAATAATGCAGAACATAAACACTTTTTTTGCCGTTTCAAAATTTTTTAAATTACCTTTTTATCGATAGCATTCTTATAATGATAAAAATGTTTTGTTTAAAAAAATTATTAATTTTTAAATTTTATCAATTTTTAAAATTATTTTTTTTTATTTCAAAAGTTTTGAAATGTGTTTTTCAATTTTAACAATGATTATTTTTTTAATTTTAACAATTTTTATTTTTTTAATTTTATCAATTATTATTTTTTAAAATTTTAGCAATTCTTTATTTTTTTATTTCGACAATTTTTTTAATCATTTTTTTTTATTTTCAGCAATTGTAAAGCTTTTTTTTAATTTTAAAGTATATATATATTTAATTTTAACAATTTTTATTTTTTAAAAATGTAACATTTTTTAAAATTATTTTTTATTTCAACAGTTTTTTAAATTTCAATAATTAATTTTTTTTATTTTGAAAAATTTTTAGCATTATATTTCATGATGGAGTATTACCTCGAAATTCATTTCATTTTCATAGTTCCATTAAATTTTTCAAAATTTCTTTCATAGATGAAAATTAGAAAATCGGATTTTTTTTTTACCCGACGAATAAACTAAAGAGGCTACTATGTCGTGGAACTTAGAAAAAAGATGAACCAGATATTTAAGTTTCTAATATTATTACAATTTAAGTAAGCAAGGCCCCATTATACATTTTCATGCATCAATAGATGAGACATTAGAAAGTTAATTACGGCCTTAATGTGACGCACTTTTACACAATAATGGATAACAAATTAACCGAAACGTGGGATATAAAATAAATAGAACTCATATTCCTGACTTATCAACTGGTGCCAATGGTGATTTGAAATAAATAAAAATAAATATTTACAAAATTAAACTATAATTAAAAATATATCATCAAAACTAAATATATTATTAATAAATTTTAAAATGTACTGTTGTTTTACGTCAAATTGGCAATCTTATTTAAAAAGTAATGCCTTAGGAAAGAAATTCCACTATCTTTGTATTTCAAACATTAACAGAATAAGTGTAAAACACAAGAGACGTTTTACTGGCAACTAATTTCTCCACATTATCTACAACAACTCAGAGCAAACACCATAAAACGAACGGAATTTAAATTTTCCGCTCAGCATTTTCTTTCGAATGTCGTTCATTTGGCGATTAATAATCTCCGTCTCAACACAAAATCCTTGAGACAGGAGCATTAAGGAACATTACATGCTCTTCTCTATCTCAAACGGCCCTCCCATATCTCATTAACTCGCATTCTTTAAGCGCCGTCTGTATTAAGTCACACAAGTTGAAAAGTGTATCGAGTGAGATTCTTGTAAATGCACATTAAAACGGCTTTCATCTCTAATCCCCGCAAGTAATGATTTATGCAGTTATAATATCCGACCACTCTCTGGGGATTATATTTTAAGAAACATAGCGTGAATTATGGCCAATTGTGTGAATATTTAGGCTTAATAGCTAATAGGCACTCGATTGCAATTTAAGCCTAATTTTAGCAAGATAACATTTGTAGGATGGACTTATATTCCTAAATTATATCATATGATATAAGCTATCAAAAACAATCAAACCGCTTTAAAGGACTGGCTGTGAGACCAAGATCTACTTAGATAATCCGGTAATCCCTTGACTAGTGAATACTCATTAGAAATAAAGTTTCATTTAAATATAAAAAAATTTATTTAATTCTATAGATAATTAATTTATAAATGTATTATGTTCTAAAAGTATTTAATTGTAAATTTATTTAGATCTAATAGATTCTTAACAAAATGAAATGGACTCTTTAACGTTTCTACGTTAATAGTTTTAGATATTGATGCACAAAAAGTCGTCTTACACCATTTTAAAATTTAAAAGAGCATTTAAACTGAAAACAAATAATATAAAAATCCTTTTTTAAAATCAATTCCTACTTTGGATACGATTTTTTTTCTATTTTAGTTTCTTTTTTATTAAATAATTACAATTTTTGTTTTCGTGTTCCGCTTTACAACGGAAGCAACAGGGGGCAGTAGCTTCTGAGGATATGGACCCCTGAGTTCCCGAATAACGATCACCTTTGACTTAGTACCCCCAGTGGTATAGCTTCCGAAATGAAGAACTTTGCGACAAGAATCGAACTCACAGCACAAGGGATGGGAATCCAACGCCCTACCAATCAGGGTATTCAAACATAACGATTACAATTGCAGTAAATAATTATTATAAAGGCGAGAAAGTTAGTTTTTAATTAATTAAAAATATCAATCAATTAATCTTGTAAAAAACTGTATTAACATCAAATGTCATGAACTGCAAGTTAAAAAAAATTTACTTGAATTTGATCGGATGAGTTAAAAGTATTTTATTAACAATTGAAATTTTGAACATTTACGAATATATATATATATATATATATATATATATATATATTTATATAATAGTAGGAAGTGAATAAATTAAAAGATGAGTGAAGAACATTTCAAAACTTTTAATGATATCAGTTTTACTTTTTCAAACACATTTTTTTAAAAAAATATCTTAAAGTGAATTTTACAAAAATAAATTTCATTGTTTTATTGAGTAGATATGTTTTCCAGCGTGCGTTTAATATTATTTTATTTTTGTTATATAATTCAGAATTAGAATTTTTTAAAAATTTTTTTTAATTTTTTTTAAAATTTTTTTTAAAAAAATAGAACATACAAGTGTAAAATGCTAGAGTATAGTGAACTAACACGAAAGCGCTTATATTTTGTTATTAACTAATATTTAATCTTTTTTTAACATGAATGTTTTAATTATGAAATCAAAAATTAGAAGCAACTCAAAAATGATGGAAAAATAGCAAAACTTTACGAAGTTTTTTATGTAAATTTTGCTTTCATTATTAATTTAAACATTTTAAGTAAAAAGAGTAGACACATATGAGAATAGTATTAGCAATAGCACTTTTACAGTGCATTTGAAATATTTTATAGAAGTCTATTAATTAACCTTTAATACTCTTAACCAAATTAGAAAAAGTATAAAATTTAATGCAAAAAGAATAAAAAAAAGAAAGAAAAGGTGAGTTGAATGGAGTTTCAAATTATTGATTTCCTTTTTTATAGAGTTGTTTGTTTTGCTTGCAACTGGTATATTCTTTGCTTTCTTGTTTTAATTATATTTTCCAGTTTTATGATTGAGTAGTCTTTTGTTGTCTGTGTTGGTTCTATCGTGATTTTGATTGGATTTGGAAGTATAATTTATTGCCTTTTATTTTTGTGATACTGGTTTATCTCTAAGGCTTCAATTTCTGGGGATTTTCGGGTCACTATGGGTTCGGGTTACCTTTGGACGACCTCACAAAAAATTCCCTTGTTTGGATCCCTATCTGAGAGTAGTAGCTATTGGAGTCTTTTTATATCTGATCTCATACTGATAATATCCTTAACGCCTTTTGGATACCCGATTTCAGCATTGTAAATTGGATATAAAACTATAAGTAGTGGCAGATAAATTGAAAAATAAGTACTGCTATACATTAGAATGTTTCACTAACATTTTAAATTAAATACGTTCATGATTTTTGTTTATCTAAATAACCAATCCATTTATAAATAAGATTGAAAAACACTCATTTGCATTCATTATGGGATTTTTATCGAAATATTTTCAAAGAAAAAAAAAGAATTTGACAAAAACACTTGCTGAGAGACGCTTAGTTTTTCAGATACTAACCTTTAAAATAAGAATAAAACTATCAGCATGCGTATCATTGATATCATTTGTAAATAAATACTAATATAAATTAATTTACAACCCAGAAATGATTCTTCCATTAATCTTTAATTAAATTAAATTTCTGCTTTCTTCTTTCTACTACCTATTTACCATCTCTCTCTCTCTCTCACACACACACACACACACACGCACGCATGCACGCACACGCATATATATTCAAAGAAAGGCGCAATCAAATTTCTTTACAAAACAGCAATTGAGATTAAAAGTTTTTACCTTTAAAATTTAAACACTTTTTGATATTTCGCTTTTCTCCACGTGCAAAGATTGTTTCAGCTTTACAAATATGAAATAAAATTTTGAAAAAAAAATAATAAAAGCTTTTTGAAGCGCCAGAAAAAGTGTCCGCTTATTAAATTTGATCGCCCGAGGAAGAACCTTTTTAGCTTTCAATTCATGAAATTTTCCTTTCCCAAAGTTGCAGAAAAAAGAAAGAAGAAGGGGAAAAAATCTTTAAAAGGGAACAATAATTTTTATCGCCAAACCTAGCCAAGCAGGGCGAATTTAAGTATTCTATTCGTCGTTTTTCTTTATCTTTGAAGTTTCCACCAAGCCCTCTTTAATCCAACAATTTATGCTGAGGTAATCAAATTATTGGAAGCCGCATCTCCGATTATTTGAAGCAAAATGTGCTTTTCAGAAAGTTTTTGAACAGGTATTTGATTAAGAAGGATATATTTGGATTTAGTCTCTTTTTAAAATGCATTGCTCAATTTTTCTTCGTGAATCTTCTAAATCTTAATTATCCGTCTGATTATCTATAATTATTAATAATTTTGAAAGTGGATATATACTTTAAAGTATATAATTTATTCGTTACAAATTTATTTTTAATGTTTTATTTGTTGATATATAGTACTTTTCTTGAAAGACATTACAATTCTCGTAGAGAAGTCACAAGCCTGCCAAAACAACTCAAAGAATTTTTTAAAAATAGATTACAGTAGATTTTTTTGTTAATGAAAATGTTTTTATGATGGTATACTAATTCATACAACTAATCAAGAGAATACAACAACAGAATTTAATACGCTAAAGATTAGCGGTCAATAACTTAGTGACCATCTCACTCTCCAAACTTTAATTTCAGATAACAGAAGATGATACGGTACTTACGTATTATACCGTCTTCGCCAACGATCGCCAACGGTTTAGTAACTCATCGGCGACGGATTTAAATTTGGCGATGAAGATCAAAGAATTGCACCATTGCTTGATTGCATAATTGTCGGTTTAGCAACTCATTGGCAAAAACAGATGCAAAGAAAAAATAAAATTATATCAGATTGTAGTCATAAAATAATTTTTTTTTCGGTTGCTCCTACAGTTAAAGTCATTGAATGTATAGAAATGAAATTCCATATGCAGAGCGTGGAAAGAAGGTAAAATGAAACCCGAATGGAGAAATTTTATTTTTTAAATCAAAATCTGCGGCTTCAGCATAAAATGATCAGCTCAGCATGATGTTTATGTTGTCATATTAACAATTATTTTCATTTAATTTTATATTATAGATAATCCATTTTCAGATCCTTATTTTCTTTTTTTTTCTATTCATTATTTTAGACCTTAAACGAAATTTAATATGATTAATTTCTCATTGTTTATTGAAAAATCGTGATCCAATTACAATGCAGAAAAAAACCATGTTTCTTAAATTCATATATTAGCGCTAATATTTCTGTAGGATACAACTTTCCATAACTCTGTTGTTGTTACTTATGGCACTTGCCTATGGACAAGCCCCCCGCTGATACATCAGCAGATTTAGGACGAAAGGGGCGTATTTTGTTTTTGAAGTAGCGCCAACAAGGGCCAAGAGTATGACTTAGCTACACACTCGCCACATTCGCTTGCACAACCCCTTTTTACATGGGGGGGGCACACTCACATACCTCACTGATAGCACACAGAACAACCATTCCCGAACCGGGACTCCCAGAACACGAGGAAGACGCGCTACCTCTATGCCAGAGAGGCGGCTCCCATGCCCCCATGTCTCTAACCATATTTATATGCTTTCTTTCTTTCTTTCTTCCATTTCTTTTATTATTTATATCTGCAAATGTTTCTAAGCTTGTAAAGTTATTAATGGTTATCCTGTAAATATGATTTTGTTGAATAAATTTCAGTTTCAATTCAATCGTGTATTATGAAAGAGAGATACGCAACTTGACCAAGTGGATTTTGGTATCTCCCATTACCTAATTTAACAGCACAGACTCGTCTGATACTAAGTCATCCTGACATACATTTCCCAATTTTTCAAAGATTGGCTATATTGAATTTTCCAACACAGACTATATTTGAAATTATATTATATATTTCTTGATATTTTTTTCCAATATAAGTGTACGAAAAACGGGTATCTTTCAAAATTTCTTCCTCTCTCTTTTTGTGGAAATACTGACTTTTCGACAAATTCGAAAGGGCACAAAAATAACGTTTTCTGCTTTCTCAAGCTATAAAGTATTTTATTTCTATGTAAGCAGTTAAAAAGGTATTGATAAGGATGAAATGATCTCTAGTAAAGATTTCTGAGCTATTATAAAAATTGAGTGTTACTTTTTTTAAAAAACGAATCATTTCCTTTAGAAATGTTCTATTAATAGCATTTCTTCTGAACAGATACATTTTTTTATTCGTTTTCTTCTATTTTTCATTTTTATCTGATATTTTATTTCTTTTTTCATCTGTGTCGTTTCCAGAATTAAAGTCACAAGTTATAATTGTGACAGTAGCTTGTTAGAATGAATTATACTTTTGATGATTTATGAAATTAAAAAAAAATATTATGGACTATATTAATTATTATTTTTACATAATTTTAATTATTTTGCTTTCCTTTTTCATTTTTAATGCAGTACTTAATAGTCGTATCTCAAATAGTTATCTTTAGAAATTAGACTGATGTATCTTCTCTTTTCACACAATTCAAGGCCAGAAATTATATTTTAATTATATTTAACATTCTGTCTATGAACAAGTAATACTAAAATAATTAAGTAAATTCTTACTTAAATCAACAAATAAAAATTTAATTTTAGTTTTTTTATTAAATAATTACAATTAATATAAACAGTTTATTAAAAAATAATTGATTTTTTACAAGAATTTAACTAGCTTTCTTCGCCACGTAAAAAATACTGAAAACCTCGCCTTTTACCAACCGGTTGATTAGAATTTTCATTACAAACTAATAAAACTCTATTTAAAACAATTAAAATTAATTAAATTTAATGAAGGAATGCCAAGTGCCATTCCCTACAAGTTTAAAAAATGTACTTGAACTTGAATGAATGAATAAAAAGTATTTTATCAACGACTAAATTTGAACAAGGAGAATGCCAATAAACGATAAAAATTTCAGACTTATCGATCAGATTTAGAATTGAGGATGAAAAACTGATTCACTGACAGTATTTTTATAATTCCTTTTGAAAAACCGGTATTGTTAAAGATTTCCCTTCTCAGATTAAATGTTTTTTTCATTCATCGTTTTATAGATGAAGAAATTTTGGAATGGAATTAATGCCGGAAAAGATATGCCATTCAGTGCCTTAATGCACATTCTGAAAAAAATTCAAATCGTAAGGGAAAAAATGGTACATATGTTGCGGTTAGTTTGATAAAGGGTTATTATTTAAAATACTAAAATTAAAACTACTGAAGTTATAAAAAATAATTTTTAATAAAAATAACTAAAGGCATTGACTGAAATATATGGCTATCCGGCAATTGTGTAATCCGTTGATCTTTATCGCGAAATTTAAATCTGTCGCCAATGAGTTACTAAACCGCAGGTGAGTGTTGACGAAGACGGTCTAATACGTGAGTACCTAACTAAACTTTTTTGTTTGGGGGGGAGGGGGAAGGATCATATGATGGAACAAAGGAAACTTACAACATGTTTAAGAGTTGTAAAATTTTTTAGTAATACAAGATAGTGCATAATTTTCAATAAGGTTAAAAAAAGAGAATGTAGGCAAATAAAGAATTAATAACGTTTCTCCAAGGAAAGTTAAAATATTAAGCGTTTGCTTTAGCTGGAAAAATATATACTTATAATAAAGCTCAATGTGTGTGTGTGTAAGGGAGAATATCGTGTGTATTGGCTCTCTAAAATTCAAATTGTTCGATTTAATGCTACCGAATTTGGCACATTTATATATACCTTGGATGTGGGAAATGTCCACCACTGAGATTTTTGTTGAATTTTGAATTTTAATTTTAATTAATTAAAAAATAAGTGAAATTTTGGCGTTTTCCTGCGATAATTTCCAAATTTTCATCGCACAAAAGTGATTCTTGGCATCAAGTTAAAGATCAAAACTTTATCTTTTCAGTATACCAATGTCTTTACTTTAAAATTTATTTATTTTTTATTCTTATATAATATTAAATAATGTTTTAATTGTATCTTTAAACAATTTGTTCCGTGCAAAATTAAAAAAAAAAAAAAAACTACTGAAAAGACACGCAGCTGAAGAGCAAAAAAAGATTTGAAAGAGCATTAGACAAAGCAGTTACTTTTTACAGAACTATTGATTTCGTAAGACTAGGATGTAAAATTTTAATGATTAAGTAAATAATGCCAAATAGTTTTATCATTCATTAATAAAATAATGACAAATAGGAAAATGACGTTTATTGTACTAAATATAAATTTTTTTCAATATTTATTTACAATATCCTTCGTATATGATTATCAATTTGGACAAGACCAAATTTTTACACAATATCATTAAAGCAAATATTCAGTTTTATGGCCATTCCAATTTTCTTAATGATTATAATTAAGTTTATACTTGATAAAGGTTAATAAATATTCTAATATTTTATCAAGCCGGCATCCTTTGCAGAGAAGTAACGCATCTTCATCCTGATCTGGACTTTCTGGGTTCGAGTCCCGGTTAAGACATGGTTGTTCCTCTGGGTATTATCTGTGAGGTGTGTGAATGTCCACTTGCCTTTGTGAGTAGCTAAGTCATGCTTTTGGCCCTAGCTGGTGCTACTTCAAACAAGAGACGCTCATTCGGCTTAAAATCTCTGACAGCCATTAGCGCACTTGTAAATGGCAACAACCGTAGTAACAACAACGCATTTTATCAATCACAGAATTTGTATTTCTAACATATTTATTTATTTGGTAACTAGGAAAATAAAGTTTATTTTAATCGATCTACTTACACCTCAACTCCAGCCTAGTGCCCCTATGAAAACAAAGTTTTTTAATCTACCAATTTACAATTCAGCCTCAGCCTAGCGAGCCTATGTAGATATCTAGTCATTCTTCGTCTTGTGTACAGCTGACCACCCCACCACCACTGAACGTAGCAGTATCGACAGGAAATTTTGTGACCGACTATGGACTGTAGCAATGTCCATCCTTATATTGACCGAATCTGTCAAACTGATATTTTCTACGAGATTATTGGCCCCAAAGGGATCAAATACTGACCACCGCCTCCTCTACAAACTTTCAAACAGTTGGCAAAAATTTGACAATTTTAGACATCATGTCCTTCAGAGCCCTAAGATTACTTGATACCATCAGTAACATCTAGTTAGTCTAGCAGGAAATTCACCGGTGTTCACCGATATTTTTATCCCCAACATTATAAGGTCAATACATTGTTCTGCAATAAATTCTATATCCAAAGAATTAAACTTCAAAATACTATCTTTTTTTATTAAATTGTTAAGATGTTGCATAGTTTTATTAATGTCTATATTTGGATGGCACAAGTCAGCATTAAACCATTAGTTTTTGATTGACTTCAAAATCCCATTTTAGCAAACTCTTATATATATGATCTGCTTTATAAAAGAGACTTTAAAGTTAGGGTCTAATTTCCTTAAACTTGAAAATTACGCCAAGCTCACTAAGTATCGTTCGGAAACCTAATCTGTAGGTTTATTATTAAGATTCATGAATTCCCATGGGAATTACGTCAGAGTCAGCAATTTGGAAACAGCGCACGTTTGAGAACATTATAAGCAATATTTGAAGTGGCGCTTATGGGTTGGATGTAATATTAATACAGAGCCAAATTATGTCCAAGAGACCTCTCTATTGAACTAGCATTTCTCTCTTTAAGAGGCTTGAAGTAAGTTCTTGAGATAATAACATTCACCCTCCCTTGAAAGCTATGGGAATGTTGATGGAATACTGCATTAGCGAAAAATGAATTAACGAAATTATATATAAACAGGTGTACATTTGGGATCGTTTAATTACTAATTATTGACATAATCTATTTTAATATTCGTTAATGATAGTGTTACGAATTTGTAATATTGCTCCCTAAGTAGCAAGTTTTCGAACAAGAAAGATTGCTTTACAGATAACTGTAACGGATGCTAAAGAAATGCCGATTCAACGATCAACTATATTGGCGAAAAATTTGGCGATCATTTGAATATTTGACGACAAATTTGTATAATGTTTGCGGCAACAATAAAAGTTCGTTATAACTGCTAGAAGTTTGGAGTGATATTAATTAAAAGAGAAACCATGTTTTATTTATCGAATTTTATTTTTTTATTAGATTGCTAATAGTCTAAAAACTCACTAAATCTCAATAAGAATTCGGTTAGTCTACTGACTTACCTTTCGGTACCGAAAGGCGTGAGAAGTTGAGAAAAGTCCCTTTTCCATTTGTTGTTTTTCCGCTATTTAAATAGTTACGGTCATTTAATACCAATTTGTAGTTTATGTACTGTTGTTTACATAATGATGATGCCGTATAAGCTTTATTTATGACTTACTAACTGCTTTTAGAGACCAACTGTATCTACAAACTTAATTATTGCTGAAAATTAAGTATTCTGTAAAATTATGAGGTAATAATTTCCTAAACAAAATATTTTTTTACATTTCTAAACATTTACAGCATGAAATTTCATACAGTAT
>JAOUZG010051355.1:3514173-3561536 GCA_026289955.1 Argiope argentata
ATATATAGGGGAAGAAATGAATTTGGGGGCAAAAGAAATTTGGTGGAATTCTACATTATTTGACTAGCTTAAAATCTCCGTAAGATTTTTGGCGGAATTCTTCATTTTTGGCGAGTTTCTGCTTTAAAATATCTGTAAGAATGTTGACGAAATTCCATAACGTTTGGTGACTTTTTTACTGTCAATCGGCTAACGGAAAATTACAGTTTCCTTATTATTTTCATTTATTTGTGTCTGAAAATATTTAATTAAATAATAAAATTTATGTAAAACGTTAATTTCTATACTTGGCTATAACTTTCATTCATTTTGTAAATTGTAAAGTACATATGCTAAAAGAGGCGCTATATGCCATCTTAAAAGTTAAATATTTATATTTTCAAAGACGTTTATTTAAATGTTCTGTATGCGCCGCTCTTAACTCTCATTTATTTATCAGACGTCCTAATTCGTATAAGGTCATATAACTTTACTGAGTTCTTTTCCTATCAAAATGAGAATTTATTCTACTCTGACAATCAGCTGGTTCCCCAGTGATTATATATATATTTAATTTCAGTTAATTTATTATATATCTTCAGCTTTATGATTCCTTCAAATTGATACATATTAAAAATATGCTATTTCTTTAATATGCTTTCTTTAATAATGGAAATATGGATCTTTCTAACAAACATCAGTCAGTTTATAATGTCTGAAATAATTATTTGGCCTCTTTCGTTAAGTGGAGGCGAACGTTTTGAAACCAAAAGATCCAAAGGAAGAAAGTTACACAAACCTAATCACTCTCTCTTTCTATGTATATTATACAGAGAGTAAGAGAGAAAAGTTTGGTATATTTGTATATCCTTATAACTTAATATGTCTTAAAAGATCTTTGTAAAGCTATTTGAATTTATTTTAGTTACAAATTTCCATTGAAACTTATATTTACAATTTAAAACCCTGAAGAGCTACTATGATATCATTTCCTCCAGTTGGTAAAGGAACGCAAAATCGACAAATAAACTATCAAATTTATTTTTGAATAAAAGTTTAGTATTTCCCAAATCTCTTTTGCTATCTAAGTTTGAATTCTAATGATTTTTGCGTTATTTCAGTCCAAACCATATAAGACCTAAAAAAATTGCTTGTTAAAATGCTAAGTGGATTCGATTATACTTTTATTTAAACAATAGAAAGGATTGTATTGTTGCTGCTGCTGTTGTTGCAGTTTTAATTAGCATTCAGTTTCAAGAGTCCCCCTTAATTCGAATAAAAATCCCGCTTTTCCATTCTATTCCCCTAGGAATAACTAAACAGGCTGGACTCAAGCCAAACGCCTTAATATAAAAGGGAGCCTGATCATTCCTCCACTCAGGCAGAAAGATTCAAACACTGTGAAACTTTTGGGATGATACGCGGAAGCATAAATCTCGTTAAAGGCTTTTCCTTCTTCGTGCTTCTGGATTTCAATTTAAATTCAACACTTAATTAATAGGTTAACTTTAACAGCAGAGCATTCGACCAAATTGTAAAAGAATAGAAACAACCTGAGACACAGGGTACTAACATGAACATTTTGATCGAAATTTCCAGACAGAAATTTTTTTTATGAAGAAACATTTAGTTTTGAAATAGAATATCAATATATATTTTTTAAATCAAAAATAAGAAATAATAGCATTTTTAAATAAAATAATTTAGAAAAAAAATTGTACTAAAAAATTTACTACAAATCAAATTAAATAATGTTTGTTACAACCTTGCATATTTTACCATGAACAATCGAATACATAGTTCTTTTTTTTGCAACGAGTCCGTTTTAGAAACGAGCATTTTTTTAGCATTTACGGGTCTAAAATAAACCTTTTATGCAAAAAAACCCATTTAATATTAATTATAATAAATGATTATACAAATGAGGTATCTTTTCGTTAGCTGGGTGGCAACTAAAAATCGCCTAAGAAATTTGGCGGAGTTCTACATTATTCAGCAATTTTTTGCTTTAAAATCACTGTAAGAAATTTGGCAGAATTCTACATTACTTGGCGATTTTTCGCTTAAAATACACTGTAATATATTTGACAGAATTTTACATTATTTTGAGATTTTTTGCTTTAAAATCACTGTAAGAAATTTAGCAGATTTTTACATTATTTGGCGATTTTTCGGTGCCGTCTTACTAACGGAAAAGTACCAAAAATGATTAAAAACTGGATCCAAAACTGACGTGTAAGCCAGCTAAATTGAACATTCTGAGGGAGATTCACATGACTAAAGGAATTTATGGAAATAAAAATTAAACATGTCTCTAGATACTTTATTAGTTAATTCACATGGCTAAATACATGTATCGAAATAAAAACTCAACATCTCTCTAGATTAATACAAATAAGTAATTAATATTTTTAATTTACACCTTAAACCTCTATAATTATTTAATGATTACCTTACACACTAAACCATCATGAAATCCTAACATAAAGATATCTAGAAATTAAGGTATTTCCATAAGCTTCAATATGATTAAGTCCATGTATATCAAAGAGTCCGAGTATTCGTATTTGAAATGCATATATTTCCCGAGAAGTTCTTGGAGCGTGCAATCTTGAAGCAAATTTGAGAATGGTTAAAGCAATATTTATTGTGGAGGTGATGGTATGCATGAAGTATTAATGTGAGAAATTATATGGCTGTCACCTCTCTCACCAAACATTCTACCCCGCTTAATGAATGATGGAGATGAATTCGTGAGATAAGATCTCCGAATTCAGTTTGCGATGACCTACTGGAATGCTAATACGGAATGAAGGAATGCTCGGGCCTTTTCTGTCCATGTTTATCCCTAATTAATCGGATGAATAACCTGCTAAATAGGTGTTAAAAATATAGTATTTGAAAAATAGAGAGATATTTAAAAATAACGTTGATATTATGCATTCTTGTTCCAAATTATATGATTTTATTTTTGAATTTGTTCTCATTATTAATATTTTTATTCTAATATTTCATCGGATTGAGAAAGAAATTCTTATCATATATCAATTATCATTCTACATCGAGGATATTAAGTAGGTTTATTCAACAGGCTAATCATTAAGGCTAATCATTTGCGTGATTTCTAAGCTAAGTTATGCAAAAACCTCTTGCTATATTATAGCCCACTTCTTATTGCAGACTGGATATTGTGGATATAGATGCTTCAAAATACAGTTTATGAATAAGAGAGATTGTCATATTCAAAAATGAGGTGCATATTGTAAAGTTTCGCTCATAATCCTATTAGTAACTTTTATTTTTCATTTATTTTATTTTTAATGTTTTCATTTTAATATTTCCTAATATTGATTAAAAAATTAAAAACCAGATACTGATTATCACTGGACGTCGTATAAATAGAGTGAATGGCGCTCCCCACTATCTATTTAGAAAGATATCGACACTAATATATATTTAGACCAATCAGTTATGTACATTCAAAGTGAACTTCTTTTCTTTCAGTTACCACACCTTACTGTAGTAAAGCGAATTCTTATTATAGAACATTTTTTCTTCTAAGTCATTTTCAATCACTTATCACTTCTGATGACAAAATGAAAATTAGTTTTCATTTTATGAACAACCTTCTAAACCCTACAATACTAATTCTGAGAGGTTTTTCGGATTAGTGATCGATTTTGAAGCACAGAACACTCCTGAGCATCCAGTTCGCAATTATCCGGCCTATATTTTATTTATCATAATTAAATGAAGGTGGCAAAGCGTTTAATTGGCAAAATTTCTCATTATTCAAAAATATTGTCAATGTATTTTAACCGAATGCTTGGGATAAAATGCAGAAACTATCCTCCATCAAGGATTTTTTAAAACAAAAAATCTATAAGTTCTGACTTTTAACTAAAGATTACCTTATCATATCTATATAATAATTTATCATTGAAAAATAAAATCAGATTGAGTCAATATTCTTAAGAACTAGGCCTAAGATTCTCGATAATGTTTTTTTAATGTTTCCTGCTTTTAATTTAGGAATTGTGGAATTTATGTTAAACTATGAACAGTTGATATCCTTTAACTTACAGTATTTTAAAGAAATTCTGGAAATGTTCTGTGCAGTATACTATTACAATAAATAATTTTTCTTCTTATATAAAAGGCTGAGGGAGTCAAGCTGAAGGTGAATTGAATTGATCTGGAAGTGGAATTGGAGTAGATGACAATTGACGAGTCTTCGAGAGGTAAGAAAAGCAATGGTGGAATGCAACTGTGGGCCGAGTCTTGTTTTTTACTGTAGAAATAGTGACGGAGAGAATGTGGAGTAGCCAGTCATGTGGTAGTGAGTCGGCAGCTTAAGCGAGGAGTCAGTGAGAAATTCAACCATTTGGAGAGCCAACAAAGCGAAGATCCGAGGAACATCTCTTCTGCTGGATTCTGTTTAGAAGCTTTGAGTGCTAGGGTCGATTATTTCTTGTGAGGTACTGTGCTGTCCTGTCCTGTGTTCGTCTAGGTTGTACATATTTGTCGTCTGTGTATTCGTTTTGTGTTGGTGCCTTGATTTAAATAAACGACCTTATTGTTTCCTACTGAGGCCTTCTGATTTCGTTTTCACACCATACACCCACTATATAAACGAATCCTGTGATATTCGTATACAATACAAACACCTATAAACTACCAATACAAAGCCTTCTATCTTAACTCGGCATGTTATCCCAACTGTTTCTAGGATTTATCGGCCCGACTTCACATTTTGCGTGGCTTGAGATAAATAGATGGATTCATTCTTAATTAGAAGTATGATAATACGTATTATAACAGCCAGTTTGGGTTTGAAAAACTTTATCCTCTGATACTGGTGTTCAAAGAAATGAATTCATCACTCATTTCTTTCTCATTCATAGAGCTCATTTCCGGTCTATTCATCTTATTTGTTATCCGGCCTACCTGTCTGCCACATTAAGTATATTCATTTGGATGAGCGTGATGGGATCATGAATGGCAGGCGTCAAGTCACGTAATATAATATATCCAAATGGAAGAGAATATTATATCATGTATCTATAAACTGAGGAATTATTATTCCCAAGAATGCAATTCTGTAGTGTTTTAATAATGTAAATAATAAAGGCCATTTATGTTTTATATTTGGAAGAGGAAGTGTACCATTAAGATAGAATATCACAGCGATAAATTTCAAATAAAACTATGATAAACCATATTGAGATCAATTGAATACTACATACATAAATTTACACTAGCAAACAACTTGTATATAATTTACAATGCTTATTATCAAAAACAATAATTATATGTACTTAATACATCTAATAAGTATCAATGGCTGTAAATATGTTTTCCTTTTTTCAACCGCATTCTCGAATTCTGCAGGGTCTTTGTTTTTATTTATGTTATTGTAAACTCTAAAATGACTTGATGTAATTGAGAAACAAAATTAAAACTATTTATATCCCGTTACGCTAAGCCTACTCTCTTCTTCTAATTTCCAAGAACATCAAGTAATTACTAATTCCTATCCACACCAAAACACGATACAGGCTGATACTTTAGTTGAGGCGAGGGAATCGATAGCATTGTTGTTGTTGTTTTCGTTTCAATTAGTATTCAGCCCCGACAGCGTTTCCGAATACTAATAAAAATTCCGATTTTCCTGGCCTGTTTCCTGGAAAAAAAAAGTAAGCTGGAAGCAAGCAGAAGACCAGAATACCAGAAAAGAACCGTCCAGAGTTTCCTCCGGCGACGCGGAAGGATTGATTTATTCTCAGGCCCTTCGGGGAGTTTATATAGAAAACCCTATTTCGTGAAAGACATCCCCCGCAAGGTTTTTCTGGGTTGCATTTTAAATTCTCGGCCTGATTAATTGGTTTCTTTTTATCCACGGAGAGTGGATAAAAATGACAGGAGAATAGCAGCGACCTGGGAAAAGACGCACCAATGAATGACTACAAGGCTACCTTGAATGACTTTCAAGTGGCAATGAGTAAGAAAGAACAAGAAGAATAGTTTATAGTGGTGAAAGAACAAGAAGAATAGTTTATAGTGGTGAAAGAACAAGAATAGTTTAATACTCTGGGGATTTTCCAGTGTGGATTAAAAAGATTATCATGAGTATATTCGAAATAAGAAATCTTTATTGAGTTATTATATGAAAGGATGCAGGGTTTCATAGCAGATCAGTTCTAAGACATAGAATGTTTTTAATGATTTTAGAATGTTTCAATATTTAGGTGTTGATTTTTTTCTGTTTTTAAATTATAGATCAAAGGATGAAACCTTAAACGATAAATAAACTGAACTAGAAGGAATTAAAAATATTTTGTTGTGGTTACTAATGGCACTTGTCAAGGACAAACGTGCTGACGGCCGTCAACGATTTTAAGCCGAATGAGCATCTCTGGTTTCTTGAAGTAGCGTGAACTAGGGCCAAGAGTACGTCTTAGCTGCACACTCATCATATTCGCTTGCAATGCCCTTTTTACATGGGAGGGGCACATTCATACGCCTCACCGATACACTCATTGTACAGAGAAGTACAGATAGTACAATAAAAGATATCACAGATAGTACAATAATGCCCTAACTGGGACTCGAACCCGGGACGATCAGATTATGAGGAAGACGCGCAACCTCTGTGCCAGGATGCCAGCAAAATAATAATTTTTTTTATATATAATATACTTTTATGCTTTTCTTGATACTAGATAATTTAGTGATATAAATGCTGATATATAAATCCATCTACTTGTATATACAGATAAAATGCCCCACAAAACGTATTTTAGCGTTACAAATTATTAATAATATAGATTACATTGTTTCAATTCCAACGTGTAGAAAAGTCCACATGTAGTAGTGTAGAAAAGGATCTTTTGTACTTCTCAAAATCACTTGACCCCCAACACTTCATCCTGCATACATTCTATTTATTTATTTATTTATTTATTTGTGAAAGCACGGTTCAAAATGGTTTGGAATGAATGATGAAGTCACTTTTATATTGAATAGTGGCTCATAGTCTTTAGAAAAAGAGATCACTTTTTTGTCATCTCAAAATCCTCCGAACTGTACTTTTTTTTGCAGTAAGAAAAATAGAAAATGCAAAAAATAATTGTATATAACTTTCGATATCTACACTGTTTCGCGTTCATTTCCATTTTCTTCTTCGTTCTTCTTCAGAGTGGCAATTTCTAATGACCCTACCCTTTATTGGCAAGACAGAAAAATCGAGTACGTGACGGATATTCAAGTCAACTTGTGCGTTTCTGTTGCTGATACGTCACCAATTGTGACAATATTCTTTGGTTTTCTAATAACACTAAAAACGAAATATTGGTACCTCAAAAGCGATGAATCACCAATTTTCTGCTCATGCATTTTGAAACAAAACAGTATCTTGTTCTCACATGATAATATAAATGTGTTTTATTTTAATAATATAAAATTATTTGCTTAGTTATTCCGTAATACGCAATTTTATTTTTTAAACTGTTAATATATTTTATTTATGCTCTTAGGCTTATTTCATGTCCTGTCAGGTTCCTCTTTTTTTAAAGCCAGAATTATGATTTTTTTTCCTTTTCGCCCGGAGATTAGAATTTCTATTGTTAGAAGTTGGTGACATAAATGACTGAACATTGTAGTTAATATTCATGTTACTTTTAGAAGGACTATGCTAACTTAGATAAGCCACTAAAATTTATTTTTCATTTAACCTTTTTTTAGCACCTACTTTTAGATAAAACCAGTTAATTTTTATTTCTTGTTTCTTTAGCGTAGTTTTGAAATGAAGTTGGCAGAAGAGTGCTGATTTTTAGTGGTAATTATGTATTAACGAGCTGAAACGAGTGTTTGATAAATTCATGTAATAGGTGTTCCGCTGGGATTTTCAAAATGTTCGAAGTTTTTTTATTCACATTTTTATATAAATGCCACTTTTTTATTATATAAGCAAAATTATACACGTTATTTACATGTTTTAAGTGTATATTATTAACCATTAAATTAACCATTAATTAATATCATTGCTGAGTACTTAGGTTTCAAGGTACTGAAGCTAAAAGTAAAAGTAGATGAATTTTAGAGAAAAAAATTACGATATTTTTTATAAAATCTACAAAAAATTCAAAATTGCTTTGAATACTTTACAATAGTATAATGGATATTTAGAAGGGTTTCGACCATTTAAAATTTGATATGAACTTTTTGCATGATTATACTTTATGTCTAGTGAAAACATCTCATAGCATATAATTTCTAAACAATTAGAAATGAATATATACTTCTGATTGAAAAATATTTTATATTGTACGTAAATACATATTTTAGCTTGTATACAGAAAAATTCTGACTTTCTTACATTTTACCCCATTGGACTACTGCCTGTAGATTTTAATTTCCATTACAAACTACTAAGGCTCAATTTAAAGTATTAAAAATAAATTTAATTTAACTAATGAATTAATACTTGAAAACACGGTATTAACAGCAAGTGTCATCCATTACAAGCTTTAAAAATTGTATTTGAACTTGAGTGGAGGAATAAAGGCTATTTTATTGACAATTGAAAATTTGAACAAGAAATATAAATATATATACTGTGAGCTTGAACTTATAGTAGAAAACAAAAAAATGAGCCCAATTTTCGTAGCGCCATCTGTTGGTTCGAAATTAAACTGTGTCCATATATAATATTACAAGCTTCCTTAATTTTATTTTTAATAAATAAATATTTTTTAAAAAAACTGTGCTAACATCAAGTATCATCCATTACAAGTTCAAGTAAAATGTATTTGAATTTGAGTGGATGAATAACGAGTATTTTATTGACGATTGAAAATTTGAGTAAAAAATATAAATATATATACAGTGTGAGTCAACTTATAGTAAGAAACAAAAAAAATGGGCCCAATTTTCATAGCGCCATCTGTTGGGTCGAAACCAAACTGTGTCATATATAGTATTATAAGTTTCCTTAATTTTATTTTTAATGAATCAATACTTAAAAAAACACTGTGTTAACATCAAGTATCATCCACTACGTTTAAAAAATGAATTTGAACTTCAGTGGATGAATAAAAAGTTGAATTGATTAACGATTGAAAATTTAAATAAAGATTTATAAATATATATACGGTGATTATTAACTTATAGTAGAAAAAAACAAAAAAAAACACAACTTTCGTAGCGCCATCTGTTGGTTCGAAACCAAACTGCATCCATATATAATATTATAAGTTTCCTTAATTTTATTTTTAATGAATAAATATTTTTTAAAAAAAAAAACTGTTTTAACAACAAATGTCATCCGCTACATGTTTAAAAAATGTATTTGAACTTGAGTGGAGGAATAAAAAGTATTATTTTAGAGATAGAAAATTTGAACTATATATATTTATGGAAAGTGTGAGCTAATAGTAGAAATTGAAAAAAAAAAAAAACTCTCATAATTCCTAAACTTATTGTTATTACCATTCTAATTACTTATACTCCATAATTTTTGATTTAAATGTATAAATCAAACTCCAATCAAGGAAAACAGCATTCGGCTAGTAAAAAATAAACTTTTTGTTGAAAGCCTCAGAACTTGACGCGTCACCAGAAAACCTACTAGTAATTGATGTACGAAAGAAAAGTGATTGCTTAAATCAACCGCAAAGAGTTCATTTCCTGTAAAGATCCCTCCAATCAATGGAAAATCCCTTTTCAGACTGTTTGACTCTTCCTTCAATCAGCTGTCGAAGGATTTTGTTCGACTGTTTTGAAATAAAGTTGAATCCTTTTTTTGTTTTAAAGACTGAAAAATTTAGTTAAAAAATGAAAGAGAAGTGGCGTCATTTTTTGAGAGGATGGTTCTTAATAAAACGATGGATGAAGGTATAGATGACAAAAGAAGCTTCGAAAATCTTTAAGGAATTGCTGATTGATTTCGAAAAGATTTAAGACGGAAATTTTGGATTTGATCTTTGAAAGATTACAGATTTTAAACGCTAATACATTAAAAGAATAACTACTTCAGAATTGGAAAATGCGGATTGTGGATGTGCTAAAAAGTATTTGATCTTATGATTACATTCGCAATAAAAATATCATTTAAATCATAAATCGAATTTAAATGCTGGAGAAAATATAAATAAGCATACTTTTTCTTATTGGATTTCATTTAAATGCCTCTAAAATTTACAAATATAAAGACCATGTGATATATATATATATATATATATATTTGAAGTCATTTTTTTAGCTATCAGGCTCAAAAATATACAGATAGTATTCCAAAAGTATGTATTTGAGAGTTAGGAGGGTCTCAAATTAAAAGTTTCTACAATCTTCGGGTCGATAATTTTTTTGATGGTTAAAATATTTTCTGTTTATGCGCTTTACACAAGAGAAAGTAAAAATTGTTCAACCCACTTGATATGATTGATCATTGTTATGCTTAGCACATGGTTGTTTCTCATTTGATATATTTTAAGCAAACGTATTTTTCCCTTATATGTTTAAGCATTTTCTTATTAAAAATTCTGAATTGTTTGGAAAACTTCCAAACAATTCATACAAATTATATACAATTTTTAAACTCAAATATTAAGCTCTTCAGGTGTTTTAGTTTTTTTTCGTTTACTCGTTTCTTTATTTTTACGGCGGTTTAAAAATTCTACCTTGCATGATACAATATTTTATATTATTTTTAATACTGGATTTATATTTATACGATTAATTCTGAATAAAATAATATAAATATTTCTACATACACATTGCAGCTGATATGTAATCAGATAGAAAATTAAAATTGAAATAAGAATAAAAGAGTCCATCTTAAAAAATGCTCAATTCTCCAATGTTTTAGTATGGAAACTAGAATATCCTATTAATTTGTGAGTGTAATTTTCACAATACTAAATTTTTACTTAATTCCTCATTTATTGAAATTCAAATTAATTAAATTTTCAATACTTGTTTTTGCCAAATTTAATGCTTCTGAATCAAGATAACTTTGTTTTAGAGTGTCAATAAGCACACGTTCGGAATAATAGTTCCTACTGTACTTGAATTTTCATGACATGACTTAGCTCTTAGAAATGCAGATAAATCATGTAAAACCCTTCTACTTTCAACTTTCCCAATATTGAAAGAAATTTTGTGTAGAATGGATTAAATTTTCACTTTTATTTTTAGTTTTTCATATACAAAGTAATAAAATGAAATTATTGTAAAAATCAAAAAAATTGAACTCGATATTTTAACCAATCGGCATATTTTAGGAAAGAATTCTGTAAAAATTTCGAATGATATTTATTGAGATGTAATCCATTTATTGGTTGTCCGAATAGAAATGAGCAGGGAAGCTACAAAGAAATAGGTCTATATAGATGAAATTTGCCCATAATATTATAATCTGAATGTAGATCAGTATCGAACAAAGAACAAAACGCTACCGTTATCATTTATGTCTTTGTATGGATATTAAAGGGGTAATTTGAAATTTACAATTTAGTTAACTGAAAAACGCTCTGAGGATCAAGATTCGAAATGTAGATATATATCAAATTTTCAGTGCAAAAATGTGATAGAGTGTATCGTTTGTCAATTTATACTTTCGAATGCATACATGTACAATAAAAGTAAAATGCCATGATTTAAAATAAAGAAATTAAGCATCTAGTCTTGTAATTGCAAACATAATTCTATATAAAATTTTGTTTTTAACAGGTTGGAAAATAAGATCGAAACTGAATATTCAGTTTTTGGATACTTGTATATTAACCGCATTTAAACTCCTAAATTCGTACACTAAATCCAGTAAAAATACTATTAAAAATACTATCATAATTGTTGATCATCAATGTCATTCAATTCATTCAAGGCTCAATGTGAAAAAAATTTACACAGAAATAGTATTTTTTATTAAATTATATAAGACAAAAGCTTAGATAGACTACTCACATTATTTTTTTAAAAAATACTCAAACGCTATACAAAAAAAATTAAAGATAAAAACATTAAAGATTTCTACCGTGAAAACTGAACGAACAAAAGAAGAAATCATTCAAGATGCTCAGATTAAGACTCATTCAAATTACTTTCTTTTCTAAGTGCCCACTTAGAAAACTGTCGAAATTCAGTTTAAACACTCACGTGAAAATCCCGTACATTTTCATCGATCTACAAGCACTGCCTCTAAAGTGCAGATTTTCTGTAATTAGGGGCTAAATTAGTCCAACATATTACTCTATAATTTTCATGTTCAAGACCTATACATCTAAAATCAAATCAAACAGTTTACCTTATGGGCTGATATAGCCTGGTTGGTTAGGACGTAGATTCGAACCCACCAGCCGAATATTCTACGTGTATGGGGTGTTTGGCGGTTGTTAAATCTGTCATGGTCCCAAAGTCCTCCATGTCGAGAGTAATACCACAAGATATTACTGGGTCAGAGGATATCATTCTCTGTTCCAGGTCTAAATTACGATTTATGGATGGATGAATGCAATGCATGAACGAAGTCCAACTCGTAAAAGGACTTTGTAACGTTTGTGACGTGTGCGACCTAGAAGTAAGACTTCTGCCTTCGGGTGCTCAAGAGTCCATAAACTCAGAAACTGTGCTGGCTGGGGGCTGATTCGCGGTGGCTCTTCGTCCGAATCCGAATGGCTTCGGCCAGGGACGGAGAATATTTATACCATACCGTAACAAACTTTCCTGCGGGAGGCACCTCATAATTGGGGATGAGTGCTGCCTCTATAGTGGTTGGATATAACCAACCCGGTAGGTACACTAATAGAGGGAGGAGGTAAACTCCTCCCATCGAAAAAGGGACATATTTAATTCTGGGAGGGTTGTACCGTGGCCGGTGATAGCCATTAGGACTCACCCACAGTTCCCGATAATTGCTGTTGTGGCGGTCATCCATTGCTTAGGGTTAATCCGTTTGCCTTCTTGGCGGGTCTGAGAGTCTGTCCTATGACTTATTCTCCGAAACTACGGAACTCATCATTCTGTTGTAATGGGGAACACGAGAACATCAACAACAAGAGTTAACTCTCTTGTAATTTAATAAAATTATCTGATGAAAGCAAAAGAGGGCTTGTTATGTTTGATATATCCTCAATAAACCCTGTGATCTCCAGAGAGTATGAGAAAAAAGAATTGTATCAATTGCGAAAATTCACTTAACCATTAAAGCCAACCAATCAATAGAAAATCCTCTCTAAAGCTATTTAAATCTTGGATTGACGCAACTCGCAAATAAAATCATCTTTGAAGAATGTAATTCTGACATTTTGGAGCCTTGTTGGATCTTTTGTCCTATAGAGGGTTAGAATTCTAGTTAAAAAAAGATGACATAGCTATTTTTTAAAAAATAAAAAAAACCATTTAAATGGAAAAAGTATTAAAAGAGAGGTTATAAGTTTTTATTTTGAATTTTTTAATGCATGAAGTGTACAAGAATAACCCTTTTAAGGAAGATGAAAATTTATTATATTAATAATTTAGAACTATAGAAATTTATTACGAATAAATGTATACTTATTTCTATGAAATTTTTATTCTATTTCAAATTCTAAAAATACCATTTTTTTCAAGCCTTATAAAAACATTATAACAATTTTATGCAGAAAGAAATATATATATTTGTAGGTAATAAATCTTATGTGAAAACATAAATACATGCTCTTCACATTTTAAAATTATTTACTATCTCGCAATATATATTTCTACGAAAACGTTTGATAGTTATTTTTCTTGATAAATGCCATTATTTTTAAACAGTTAGCTGTTTTCGATGAGTATACTTGTCATGGAAAAATTACGACATATGACTTTATGACAAGTTCACATTTTAAAAAAAAATGTAAACATATTTTTAAATTTTAAGGTGTATAAAATATTTTGAGTTCAGGTCGAAATCAAAGAAACAATTATGCGTTGTACCATGGTTTGCTCAATATCATTCTCTAACAACCATTAAAATAAAAAAAAAAAAATTTTTTTAAATATTATTTTGTTTCCTATTTAAAAAAGAAATGTTACTTTAAGTAAATAAATAAATGTGAATATTTAAATAAAAAAATCATTTCATTACAACATAAATCCATATTACACATGCATATTTTATGTTTATATTACACATGTATAATTTGTGTATGACGAGTAAACTGACCCTTGTTAAAAAATTTCTACAGGATTTTAGATACGCATTTTCAGAAGAGATGCGTATCTAAAATCCTGAGAAATTTTTAAAATTTAATGAGTTAAATGAGTTAATGAGTTAAATTAAATTAATACTTTGATTTTGTCTTTGTTACAGCCAGAAGAGAATATTTTACATAAATTATTAACCTAAGTGCAATTTTTGAAATCAGAAAATGTAGTTTAAAGATATATAAAGATTTATCTTCCTGTTTTAATTCTTATTCTCTTGTAATATAACTGGCATTATCACTTTCATAAAGAGTCTTTTTTATTTTGTCTGTATCCCTGTCTTTTGTTTTTCATCACAACTTTAAAATAGAGGGATTATACGTTATCTAAATGGCCATATTTTCTCTGATATTGCAAAAAAAATATTTTTTTTTGTAATGATGCAGTTTTAAGTACAAGGTGTCCAGGAACTTAGTTATGTTTTCAATTTTTGTCATAAAAGAACTGTGTTAATAGTTTCAAAGATTTTTATCCATTTAACGGATATATTGGTAAACAATGGAATTTATTTTCATGATCCCAAGCGTTGTATTGAAGTAAAATTTAAAACTCTTCTACTGAAAATTAAGTTCTACTGCAACTTAATGCAAAAAACACTCACCATTTGAAATCCATGGAGAAATTCATGAGATTTATAAACTGAATACAATGAATGATTTGATTGTAAGGAGAAATTATTTCAAGTTTCATTAAGAAATTGTTGGAATTAAAATGTTCACAATGGAGAGCAAAGTGTATGGCGGTCATTGATTAAGGATAATTTACTTATAGAATTTGAAGTGGAGATTAAGCTAAAATTTTCCATGACGACATTGTTAATACGTTTTATATAAATTTCACCTTCACTTTTTTTAATATTATTGCCGGCATGTTTTCAAAACAATATTACAAAAAAGCTCGAGACTCTCTATGATAAATAAATTCGCAAGGGTTGTCAATATGTTGAAATAAATATTATATTTCATATAAATATTATATTTTTAAATTTTTTATTTCAAATAAATATTATATTCATAAATATTATATTTCATAATATACACATAATAATGAATCATTATAGATGGGTTAGCACATAAAAAAAAGCAAGTTGCCTGTATGGAACTAAGGAACTAACTTATTTTAAATTGAAAAAATAAATACGTGCAATTCAAGTCCGTATTAAAGGTATGGTGAGTAATAATAATTTGATGATAAGTAACTGTGGATAAATTTCTTATCACATTGTCATGATACATTTGATGTATTATCATATTATAAAATTCCTTAAATTTTATAATTTTAAAAACATTTCTTTATAAGCATTAACATTTTTTATGCTTTAAAAACATTTCTTTTATAAGATAAAAAACCAAATTTTATCTGCACTAAAAAAATTCTATTATTCTTCAACCATTCATTATTTAGGGTCTTTCTCCTGACAATAATACAAAGGATCCTGATTCTATTACATGGACGGCCCATTCCGTAAACTTATAATTGATATCCATAAATCTTTGTAGGATCATAGAAAACAGCTTTTCTCCGGAACTTAATAAATATCCATTCCGAAGACAAAGATGTGGGCTTGTTATTGTTAATGCATTAGTATCTCGGCCACCAATCACTGACGTCGAAGAACTTTATAAAAGCACGAATCGGCCGTAAAGTGTTCGCTTACCGTAAAATCCCTCCAATCAATGGAAAAATCCCTTTCCGGGCTACTTTAGTCCTTTCTCCAATCAGCTTGCAAATAAACTACCTTCGAAGGATTTAAAGTTTGGCCGTTTTGGAATAAAGTTCAATCCTTTTGTGCTGAAGATCGCAAGAAATTTAGTTTAAAAGTAAGGAGGAAGTAACGCCTTTTTTTCGTTGGAGACGCTTTAAATGGAAAATTTGATAAAGGAAGTGTTATAAATCTTCGCTTAGGAGCTTTTGATTAATTTGGAAAAAGTGTAAAAGGTATTCTGCTTTGAATAAAAGGTTTTAATTTTTAAAAGGTTTTACACAATGCTATTTATTAGCGTAATGGAAGATGGGAGGATAATAGTGTTATTTCAAAACTTTAAAAATTCGGTTTTCTATTTAGAAACACCAAATGGCTTTATTTTAAAATGGATTTATTACAAAATATTTCCAATTTGGGGTTTTAAATACTTGTACATTACTTTTTTCCTACAGTGTTGGGCAAAACTATTGATAAAAGTAAATATATTTTTTTAAATAAAATGTTTTCGATTGTTTTCTTTGATTGTTATGCATAATCAACTGTAAATCGTATTTAAAATAATATCAGAGTTTCATTTATAATTATTTCAATAATTTCATTCCAAAAATAAATGTTATAATAAATAAATTAATTAAATCAGGACAATTAAATTATCTTGTGTATTAAGGTAACAGAATAATTATATTAATTACTATGTATATGGGGCTGCAGAATTACTAAATTAATTATCCTGCATATTGGAGTAACAGAATTGAATTAATTATCCCTCTACTTTGTATAATCTACAGTACAAAAAAGAGAATTAAAAATATTTGAGATTTATTTATCGGGAAGTCTATGAATTAAACGATTCCGATTTAACTCAAACATACTATTTAATAATACTAAAGTTATTTACAGTTAGGTAAAAATCAAATATATCCAAAGCTTGAACTACATCAAAATTAAATAGCAAAACGATAACATTGGAATTCTTTTGGCCGTTATTTATTTTTGAATCATCTTAGCAGCTGTTGCCAACGCCACTAGTAGAAAGTACATGAGCTGAATCACTCAGTTTCTTCCGCCGTGCTTTGAATCTGCCGAATCACTCAGTTTCTTCCGCTGTGTGATTTTTCTCCTGTATCCATCCGCTTCGCGGCGGGACCACTACATTATTTATGCATAATTTGATATTCTTTTTTCAAAAAATTAATGTTAAAGTTAACTATTTTATCACAACTGGGAAATTAAATTAATTATCCTGCATATTGAAGCATCCGAATAATTAAATTAATTATTCTAACTATTGAAATACCTGAATAATAAAATTAATTATCCTTTATATGAGGATAACAGAATAACTAAATTAATTATTCTGTTGTTTTGTACAATCACCAGTACAAAAGTTCGTATTTAAAATATTGTTAGAATTTTATTCATACTTGTTTCACTAATTTCATTAAAAAATTAATGTGTTAAGGAATTAACTAATTACAATTGGGCAAGTAAATATATGATCTTGTGCATTGAGGTAACAGAATAATTCATTATCCTTCGTATTGGGCTAACAGAGGACATAAATTAATTATCCTGTATCCTGTTTGCTTTGAATAATCAACAGTGAAAGTGCTAGAATTAAAAACAATATTAGAGAGTTATTTATTCTTATTTCACTAATTTTATTCAAAAAAATAATGTAGAATTTAATTATTAATCACAACATGGTAATTAAATTAATTATCCTGAATATTAAATTAATTGTGCAAGTTAATGCTTAATGTCTTCAGAAAGTCCGATATTCTAATTACGATTCAATAACCCGAAATTAACCAGTAAGTTATTGTTTAAATTTTCATAAATATTTTTTATACTTTAACGAATAATATTATTTTTGTGATACAATTTTATATTTAAGTTGATTAATAGATAATTACTGTAAAAAGAACTATTGCTAATTTAACGAAAAAGGATTATTACTATTTGAACATTCTATTTATAAAGAAAAAAGTCAGACTAAATCGTCTAAATTTGAAAACATTTATTAATACCTGCTCTATATAGTTATTTTTTGTTTGCAGTTTGAAAAAAATATGACCAAATTGAATTTTAAAATTCGGCTACATATATTCATATTTCTTTATCAGTTTTCATTTAAGATACGATAAGATCAAAAAGAATCAAATTAGAGACCATCAGAGTGACTTACTTCCAGTTATCTAATTTCAATCAGAATAACTGTGAATCCGAAAAGATTAATGAACAGCTGAAAAATCCAATAATCATCTTTTAATTTAACGGAAACCGATTTATCTTTTTACAGAGCAGGTGGAATAATTTTCGCAAACGATTGCAGAAACGGACGAATCCATTCTGCATTCAAAGGGGAAATGTAGGTTGTCGTTTGCGAAAATTAGAATGAATTGATTTGGAAACATAGTTACGAATATGCCATGAATACAAAAGAATACATTTTAAAGGATTTATATTTTAACATTTTATTTGTTTCTAAAGCTCTGGAAGTTTCGTGCATTTATAAAACGGGTTAAAAAGGAATATTTTAAAAGACGTTATTGGAAACAGAATTTAAATTTGCTATAGTTCAAAAAGTAAAATAGCACTTATATTAAAAAGGTAAAATGGCACTTTTAAGGAAAAAGGAAAATGATATTTAGGATAAAGGAAAATTTTTCCATAAAAGGGCTTAGTTGAAAAAGCAAAATCACTGTAGAATTGTGAAAATCACAGCGAAAAAAAATTGGAATAAAAATAAAATTTCTAGTAAAGCATTGCAATTGAATCTACAAAGTAGTGAAAATGTGTTCCTTATTTAGGAATGGATACATTTCATTACAAAATTATACAGCTTTGTGGATGGGGATACAACTACCAGGGAACCAATAGGAAATGTGTTTTAATGTTATGTAGAAATTATTATAAATACATATGTAATTATTACTAAAGCGTTGTATTAGAATCACAGAATGTTCTTGCCTTATGAGATTGTAATTTATTTAAATTGATTCTATTAAAACGTTGAAATCACATCAAATTTTTAAAGAAAATTTTGAACACCTTACAAATTCGCGCATAGAAGACTATTTAAATGAAAAAAGCATGAGCTATTTAACTACAGTATTCGCAAGATAATAATTATTCCTTCCAGATTTGTTAGACGTTCCTTCTTTTTCTTCTTAAAGAACAGCCTCATTTTTGATTACCATCTCAATCAATAACAATTTTACATTAAAATCCTTGCTGTGTTTGATTAAAATGGAGAAATAAATAGCAATATTCTTATAATAATTCAGAAATGTGAGACCAATAGATCACAGCTAAATATCTTAAAACGCTTTCAGATGATAATGACAAAAATGTGAGGAAAAAAACCCTCAAAATAGCAAACATTGCACTGGTTATAAGACTTCTCAAAACATGCAAATAAAGTGAATTTAGGTATTAGTGTCTTTTTTTTTATTTTATATATCCATAATTTTGGAAATATTATATATTTTCAAGTTATTGACGGAATTTATATACAATAAAATAAAATACTTAAGTCGCAGAACAAACTTTTTTAGCTCAAATTTTCCTCATTTGCAACAAGAACTCTTCAAATCCAAAAAGTTAAATACAATGACTGGAAGAGTTTTAAAAAGTGGAGGTTCATCAATATTGTAACGTTTTTAGCGTAGCGAGTTCGGATTGAATGGACTTTATTTGAGGACATCACAAAAAAATTTATTTACAGCTATTTACAGGATGACTTTATAATGTAAAACTTCAGAAAATACAATTCTGCAGTAATCAGTCACTTACAGAGTAAACTCAAGCCTTACGCGCAATAAACACATTCCGAAAAACAGATATCGTATAGCACAGCAAACAGTAAATCACAACGAGCTCAATAACACAACGTTAAAATCAAACGCAAGCACAGCTCACTTATAACAAGCGAGAATTCGCTAGTCCAGCGAAACGCTTCTCTTCCTTGAGAGAGGTACTGCCGAAAACGGTAGCCCGTCTCTTATATAGTCGGGCGAAGGCACCGAGAGGCTTCGGCAATCACCGAGAGAAAACTCGGAGCAGCTAGAATTATCTCAGGGTTACCAGAATATTCTTCTCGCCAAGACAACTCGGCTGGCGCGAAGCACCTTGTGAAGCGCCGCCAACGTTTTCACCTTCGGCGTGCATTTCGCCCGCTTGTAACAATATTATGAGTTATCCACCTATTCCAATATTTCATTTTTCGTTATTTGCATTTAAAATAGCGAAAAAAATGGTAAAAGTACTTTACATGAATTACTAAAATGATTTTATTTATAGTTATGAGAACTTTTAAATATGGAAAGATATCGGCTATAATAATATCTACATATTCTGCAAGATGAAATTTTGTGACAAACAAAGCAATTTGAACGAATGTTGAAGGCAATGCTTAAAGTTGATTTATTAAGAAAATTATATTAAAAAATCGTATTTTACAATGTTATCAGTACCCAAGCATTATAAAACTATTGTGATTAGATGTAGAGGCAATTTCTTATTCTAAGATAAAAAGAATAATCTCAGCAAATACTAAAAAAAAACTATAAAATTATTTTAGATATATCAAAATTATTACTAAGAAAACCAGACTGTCATAATAAAATTTATTTCATACTAATTTTTAGAAACAATTCTATGCTTCAAGAATGTTCACATTTAAATAATATTCATGCTGTTAATATATTTTCAAATTATTATTTAATAATATTAATATATGGATTCCTTTTAAATGATGTAAAATGTTAAATAGAATAGAATAATATAGTTATCTAATAAGGATTTATAATTACCATAAATCTATAAAAGCTTCGACAGAGTTTTTATGCAAGATGCACAGTTTTTTTTTTCTCTTTTCAACACTTTTACTTTGGATAACAAAAGCAAGCAGACTTAAAATCGTAATACAATTAGAATGAAAAAAAAACATTTGGAATTTTTTCCATATTTTCTTTTTCTCTTTAAGAACTTAGAAACAGAAAATTTAAAAGTTTGAAAGAAAATTCTGAAAATAAGTTTCAAGTGAATTCTGAGAACCACATTAAAAAACTTTCATCTTTTATTTTGATGAAGAGAATAAATGTTTGCAATGCTCTCTATTTTGGCGACTTTCATAGTTAAAGGAGATAAATTTGCTTAAAAATAAACACAATAATCAAATATTTACATAAAAATGGAATAGGAGCAACTTATCCTACTTCTTTGAGATGAGATCATCACAAATAACTTCTTTCTCAGATTGCAATTGAGTCTATTTTATTTTTTTAAAAATTATTTGTTTCTCGTTCAGATAGAATTCACACTTTTAGATATTTTTTACTGAGTCAGTATAATTTTGTTTTAACAAAAGAAAGTTTATTAAAAAAATAATAAAAGTTAATTTTCATAAAAGACTATTAGACGTTTTTTAATAGAAGAAAGACTCCTATTTGCTTCATCGTAAACGAAGATTAGCTCTGTAAAGCTCAGATAAATTATTACAAGACTTTAAAAGGATGTTTTAATAATTTAAATAAATTTAAACAAATAATAACTTTACATATAAACAACATATAAGAAATATATTAGGAAAAAAAGATTTTTTTCTTGATAAATTCAGCATAATTATTACATTATATAAAAGTGAAAGTTATTATTTTTTTAGACGGAAAATATCACACTATTTATTCGAAAAAAATATTCACCATTTTATTTTACAATAAGTATTTCAAATAGATATGAAAATAAAATAAATCTTCAGTAAGATGTAAAAACACCGAAGTTACCAGTAATTCAATTTTGCTTGCGATTAATGAAGACATGATTGACTCTTGCAATATAATGCCGTATAGAAAGAAAATATACCACACATTAAGGGTAAAGTCGTACTATTAGCTTTTGGAAATTATTCTATTTGGATATAATTAAAACGCTTTAAAAATTTCCAAGCACAGATTGTTTCACTACATTATTAAACTTTTATTTTTCATTTAGGACTATTCGTTCTGTTCTTGTAACTGACGAGATAATTTTATTTACTATTTTCGTATCTACCAAACGCCATGTAAAATTTTCTATATCCATTGATAGTAAAGAAAAACAACTCCATAAAATATCATGGACTTTTGTGAGTGATGAAGTATATCTTAATTCCTTAAAAAGAAGCAAATAATGCTCTTTCATTTCTTCATCAAAATCGATGTTTGAAACGGATATTTTGATACTGAAAAATTCAGTAACTTAAGGAATAAAAGGAATTTAGGAATAAAAGAATACGAAAAGTATTTTTTCGTTATTTTTATTTATTGTTTACATTAACTTTTATAATTTTTTAAACTATACTGGACATAGTATTTATTTATGATTGTCGTAAACTTCCCTTTTGCTTAGGGAGCTTAAATGCTATGTTTGTCAAAAAGATAAGCTCCCTTTTGTATTATTCTCAGCCTTGAGAAGGAAAAAAAAGATTCATATCTTTTTCCTAAACACAGTAATATTTAATTTATTATCTCTTCAGTTAATAGAATGTGATCAATCAATTGAAGATTCGAATTTCTAAATAGAAGTTTGCTGGGGTATTTTAAACATCATTTAGAAAAAAATTGATTATTTTTATTATTATGGACATATGTTTGAATGGATTAAAAAGAAGCGATTTTCTTTTCTCCTATTTAAAAGAATCGTCTGAAACATTTAAAAGAAAACTATTCAGATGTAATTATCACAATGCATAATTATTTCAAATTCATTGATAATTTATAAAATTAATCACTATTTTCGGAAATAAAAAAAATTTGGTATCATTTTTATTTAATCATTTAATTGTATGGAAAATTAATTAAATTAGCGATAAGTATATGTTGATGAAATAGTCATTATATATTTTTATAAATAAGGTATAAGGAAAAGTATTTTTATATATATCTAATTTCTTAAAAATATTAGAAAAAATAGTGTTTGATCATTAAATTTACAAAAAATCTGTGAAAGTAAAAATCTTAAAAGCTAGATTGGTTTACAATAATATATTGAAACATATTGCTATTTTAGCTCAATTCTCTTATTTCTAATAATCTAAATTAGAATTAAAGTTAAATTTTAATAAAAGATTGAAATATGCATAGCAGATTTGTTTCATGTTAATTTCTTAATTTCTTTCATGTTAGAACATGATGTTGACTTGGGAATGAGGTTTTTGGCTTCAACAAAAATAGAAATTTTATCATCTGTACGAGCGTCTAAAAAAAGCAGCTTTTGATAATGTGTTGCCATTGCATTTACAAAAAATGGGTTAATGCCTACACGATCAAAAAATGAGTTAATGACTATAGCAAATAAAAGTTACAAAAATGTCATTTTGAGCACGTGATTATATGAAATGAAATAAACAGGAAATGTGTTTTTTTTTCAAATAATAAATGCGAGACAAAGATTTTTTTCATCCTTTTCAATACCAAAGTGACTCATCCAATGAAACCATTAAATTGAATAAAAATAAAATTAAACTTGCAAGAGCACGTGGTGCTTGGCCGTTCAAGAAATGATGTTCTGACATGATACATTGAAATATCCATGGCAAATTTTATTTTATTCTTTTTTTTTTCTAATTAATTTGGAAATAAGCAAATATCATCCGGTTTTAAAAATTATTCCTTTCATGATTTATTCATTTATTTAGCTAGACTTACGTCTAATTTTGAATAATAGCAAAAATTACTATCTAATTTTCTTCAGAAAATAGTAATGTTCCTTTATTTCATGAAAAAAAATCTAATTATTAAGTATACTGTATTAAAATTAATTTTGTCCCCTTTATAACGTTAATACATATTAGTAGTATTTATTCTTTTTCAAATATGAAATAAATATAGAAAATATAAAAACATGTGTTCTAATGAATTACCATATAATCTTAGATGTGCAAAGAAATAAAAATATCGTTTAGAAGATGACATTTCTGTATTGATATAACTGTGATCATTTGTTATGTGAAACGTCTTTAGTTCTAAAAATATGATTCATGGCCATCTTCTAATATGTTAAATAGTTTTGTCATTTTTAAACATTTATGATGTCACAATCCTAACTTCTAAGAATCATGTTATGCTAATAAAGAAAATAAAAGAGAATTTTAATATTTAATTCAAAAAATAGAAATTACCCCTTTTTTATCTATTTTGAGTATAATTTAATTCGTGGTTGATGGATATGTTTCTCACCACATTTTTCCGATTAGGATTAAATGGTTATGGAAATGATTATGAAAAGAACATTTGAATTTCAGGGAGAATATTCTTAATTTCAAATCAATTGTTCCAAATAAAACGAAACCCAATATCTGATTTCAATCTGACACAGGTGCCAGCATGATAAAATGAATCTAAAGAGTGGTCTAAAATCCAATAAACGACATTTAATTAAAAAAAAATTTTTTAGAATTGGAAATATTCAGTTTTTTTGACAAGAATGGAATAGTAAAGAATACTTTCACACACATCTGCAGCAAAAGCACAGGATTTAAAATATCCCATATAAATATTTTAGTAAAATTTAATTTTTTAAATTAATTTAATTTGAGTTTAAATAATATGCCGTTATTAAGAGGTTTAAATAATTTAAATGATGACAATTAAATTGGAAGTTGCAGCAGTTGTTGCAGACGACTTTAAAAAGGAAATATTTAATGATTACATTTGTAGCAATATTTCATTTGAATTTTATTGAGTGGTAATTAATCGAATGAAATATACACTAATTATTTGCGAGTTTTACTTGTTATACTTTATGCTAAAATAATTTGTTTAAAATGTAAATGTGTTTTTCTTTAAATTATCGGTTAAATTTACTGAATTGATTATTTTTTAATTTCAGTTAAAATTCAGTTAAGTTGCGGTTACATTTACGGTGTTTACTTCAAAATTTTTTCACATCAAATTGAGATTGATCTTAAAGATAGATATCATAGCTTTGCTTCCATTATTAGATTATTGATAATATCAGTTTCTTTTGTTGAGTACAATAATTTAGAAAAAGAGTTAAAAATCCATGACAGCATAATGTCATTAAGTATCGAAGGGTTTATTATTTCATCTTCTACTTTATCTTTTATTTTCTGTACTGCAACCATACTTTCTTATTTATTCTGCAGACTGCAAAGACAATAAATATGATCTTTTTCTCTTAGCTTTCATCAGTGGAAGAAACTCATTCATTATTTGATGAAATAATTTAATTTTTTTTTGAAAAAACAGAAATTATTGATGAAATTATGAAAAACATAAGTTAGATTCAGAAATTCAGTGATATAAAAAAATTAAAAGACATTTTTGTGATTTTAGAATGTCATAAAAATTATTAAAATGCAATGATCTTTTTTAGAGACAGCTATAGGAAATCTAAGAAATGTTGCTAAATTTCTACGGAATTTAAAATTGAAATTTAAAAAAAAATACGACATTTTGAGACTTTTTATTCTCCAAAGTTTTTTTGTATTGTGGTTCTTGATGCTCAAAACTATGCCCACTGCAACCCCCTCCACCCGCACCCAAACACGCCCAATTTTGATCATTCCTCTTTAAAATAATTTATAATTATAAAAATATTGACATACATAAACGTTTTGCCTTAATGCAACTGCGCATTGTTTACAGAAAGAACAATTGAAAAACAAATATTGAATTAAAATCACATATTGAGTGGTGAAAGTTTTGCAGATATTTCAAGCGAGTTGTTGACTGTAGATTCCGATTTTTATTTATCATTAAAAGTACCATAAATATTTGTCTATGGCATTTCAGTAAATAATTTGTAGACTTCAATTCAAATATTATAGAGAAAAAAAAGTGTTAAACAACAACTATAAGATAAAAAGTCAACTTGCATTTTTGACGATTCGGAAAAAAAAATATCGTCTGACTATTTCAACAACAATAATTTGATTATCAAGAGCTTTTAATTTTACAGTTTTTCCAGACGTCATGGATAAAAATAAAAGAATCTAAAAATCACTCAAACAGAATTTTAAATTAACTTTTGAGAGTCAATTTAAGAATATATATTTAGCATTTAGAGAAAAGTTTGACTTCATTTAAAAAAGCTATTTGTAATTCTCTTTTATAGAATTCTACATCAAACGTGAGAGAATCTATTTATAAACAAAACACGATAAACAATCTAATGGAATAAACACATACCAGCAGACTTGAAATCAAATTACCCTTTTCTGTAAACATCAAACGTAATGCCCTGTTTAAAGAAATTTTCTATGACTGCTTGGTTTTAGATTCTTAAAACCTGATTTGTTGACTGTCCAAACAATTAAGTGTATTCTTTCTACAATAAAAGCTTTTTTTGTGTTTGATGATGGTGGCAGTAATAAATGCTACGTCTTAAAGGGTTAAAATGACGATGGCCGACTAAAATTGGAATTAAAACTTTCTTTTTCTTAAATTAATGTGATCAAGTAAGATAAATGTTCACATGTATCGGTTTTAACATTTCGGTAAAAAAGCAAATGCTCAAAAGCATTTTAAACATAAGTGGCGTGATCAATCATTTAGTGGTACAAAGCTCTAGTAAGCGACAGCCTTAGGACTTTCAAAATCATGTACAAAAAAATCGATTTACAAATTCTTTACAAAAGACTTTCTAACTTAGTTTTCCCTTTTAAAAAAACATTTTTTTTATTCTTTTATGAAACACTTAGGTCATATTTAAGTACTCTCTTGACTTTCAGAACATGTAATTACTTTGTAGACTTCAGAAAGTTTCACACTTTTTTGAAAATAACGATGGAAATTTCAGTTTTAGTCAGTTATTAAATAAAAATATGAAAAAATATATATAATCTTTGAAGAGAATAAATTTAAGGAAAGGTATAAAGAAGATTAAAGCTTGAAAATGAATGTGTTTCTGTATGAAATGAATACTATTATATACGTTGGAATATTTTTATATTAAAACGATTTTTTCTGATAAAATTTTTTCATGAAACAGTCATTAAAATCTAGAGGTAAACTAGAATTTTAATTATCGTCTTAAAAATCTTTAAACATATTGTTTGTTTTATTTACTTAATATTCAGTTTTTGCTAGTCAAATATCTATTATGGTTAATGAAATATTTACTAAGTAAGTAATATTGATTTTATATAGTAATTATTATTTTTTTTCATTGTTAATGTCACTATTAAAAGTGAAATAGGATGAGTAGTTTAATTTAAAATTAAAAATAATTTACTTAACTGTAGAACTATTTTTTTAAGTATTTCCAGAAATATATTTATTTGTATTTTCTTGTTTCAAAATTTATTTAATATTACTTAAAATATTTGAAAAAATCATTTTAGATAACTATTATTAATAATTTTTGTGTTTAGTATTTTTTTTATTTACTTATTTCCCCGTCATTTCCTTTAAGTCAGTTAAAGTAACTAGTCCTTTAATTTTACAGTATGTTAAGAACAGTTAATAAACAACAAAGAGGATGGCTCTCATTTGAACCAATTGGACATCGATTTATCAAATTCATCATTCTTTTGTAACTATTATTCTTGTAATGCTTTCTTAAAAACAGAATGTTATACTCAGAAGAAATTTATTGGCTACTATTTGGATCCAATTTCTTATATATTTATCGATCTCATTGTTCATTTTTATCAGCTGCTTAAATCGTTCTTTTTTATTCTCATCGAAAACGAGGAAGTCACAGAGAGAAAAATTTGAATTATAGAGAGGCTCTGAATATCCTACTTGAATTTCTGTAATCTCTTCATAACATCTCATTGCAGCAAACATTCTCTATAATGAAGGTGCATATTTTAATGATGTCTTAGAATGGGGCAACATCATGCTTTTGAAACGATTTATGGACTTTGAACAATGAGAAAAATAATTTTATTTTCTTTCTCATCTTCGATATCATAATACTGTTGAGCATTCATCATATCTTCACGCTCCAAAAATGAATCAAGGCATGTGTGTGTGTGTGTGTCATTATCATGTCAGAACATGATGCTATTTTGGGAATGGGGTAGATAAAAATCCGTAGGCGAAAAATAGAAAAAAAAAAACCGTAGGTGAAAAATTTAAATTTTATTATCTGCACGAGCATCTCAAAAAATCAGCTTTTAATAACATTGCATTTACAAAAGCTCTGATTTTAAAAAAAATTACTGACATCAGCAAATAAAACCTTGAAAAATGTCATTTTTATCACTTGATTATATGAAATAGAAAATGTGATATTTTTTTTAAACAATAAATGCGAGTCAAAGTTTTGTAGCATCTTTTGCAAATTCAAAGTGACTGTTTCAATAAAACAATGAAAATGAATAAAAATATAATTAAACCTACAGGAGCACGTGGTGCTTGCCGTTCAAAAAATGATGTTCTGACATGACATATTGAAATATGTCATGTCAGAACATAGCAGGTTTCATTTTATTTTTGTTTTTGAGGGGAGATGCATTTGAACTTAAAAATATTTGTTTATTTAAATATACCCTTTGAAGATAATAAATATCATAACTTTTTGTGTTTGCATCAATTTTGTTGGGAAATATAATAAATTAAAAAAAAACATTTTAAGATATTATACATAAATTCTTTGGAATCCTTTAATACATCTTTAAGCAGATGCTATTTCTAAACGTATGAAAATTCAAAAAAAAATTATTTTCGAATGCAAATTAAAATTCTCCATCTCAACAAGCAGACGATAGTTTCAAAGACTTTAGCAATAACGTTTAGTAAATAATTCCATCTTTACATTGTTTATTAACACAATTTATACCAGAAATTTATTAGAACAATTTTCAAGCAGACGATAATTTTTAATCACACATCTATTTGAAAAGGAAACCAAAGCTGACAGAATAAAAAGTATTTGCTTTTCTTAGACGAAGGAGGAATTTTAATCTATTTTCCGACCAAGATGCTTTTAACGGCAGCGTCTAGATTTATTATAATTAATACCAGTTTTTCGGAATCAAGAGATTAAAACACTTACCAAAGTTCAGGGTTCTTTTTTATAATTCCATGTCTCGCCCCATTAAAATGCTTAATTAATTTCCTGCGGCGATTTCTTAATGTTATCCCAGCTGGTTGGATGCAGATAATAGGTTAACAGGTAACGCCCGCGTTAATTTATATTTTAGTTAAAAGAGATATCACTTTTGAAGGAGTATAGTAGTAAAATGGATTGGTTTGATGTTGAAAAATGGCAATTTTTTATGCTAAAGAATTAATTAAATTTTTGATGTGAAAACAGGTTTTCTTTATATTCATAGGATAATTATCAATAAGAAATATATTTGGAAAACTTTCACAGAAGTTGACTTAAGAAAATCAGAAATTACTAATTTTTATTTATTACGGACGTTTTGATTAGCTTATGTGGTAATCAGCACTCTTACGATGATCGATCTGAGGATCTAGAAAATATTCACTTCGCGTTAAGGAACGTTAAGTCTCGGTATTTGAAGGGGTTTAGATTGCATTAAGATTCAAAACTGAATTATGAATTTGACGAAGCGTTGGAATAATTATGTAAGTGTGCGTTTCCTGTTTAATTTCTTTTATGTATTATACCGAAATAGGTAGAATTAAGTTTAAAAAAAGGAAAATCCTTTGGCCAATAAACCTTAAGTTTGATTTGATGCCATTGGGGAGAATTAAAATAATTATGATATTACTAATAAGAAGTTAATTATGCCTATTTATGAGATTTTTGAATTAACAAAGTGTCACTTACAATTTTAATTTTGTTTATAAGTGAAAAATTAATAACGACATTAATAAATTCATTCTTCTTTGAATGCATTCAGTTTGGTGTATGCATTAAAAAATTTGCGATTGGAAAAATCTGTTTTTTATTCAATTTGTGCATCTTTTAATCTAGTTTTGTCAGTATTATTAAAAAAACCGCACTCGGCTTATATTTCATCCTTATTACAGTTCAAATGTCAACGTTTTAAAAACGCCTCTGCTTTCAAAGAAACTTATGTTTCTTTAATAATAAAGCAATACTGGTAAACGCAGGTGAACCTTTTTAAAACCTATCTGCTTTCAAAGAAGCTTGCATAATAATAATTCAATACTGGTAAAAGCCGGAAAAAATGTATGAGATTAAAAGTTGATAATGAATATTGCCATATATGCTTCGTTGCCTACGCAATTTCGAGTTTCAATTATTCGTCGCCTTCAATTATTCAAAACACCTTAACGAAAACATGTTCTCATGATTAAAAAATAGTTTTTGACAAAAAATACAGACGATAATTGCAACTTTAAGATTTTTACATTATAAATAAATACATTCCATATTGATAGTTTAACTAGGTGAAAGATACTTAGAGAGACAAGCTGGAATCTAATTTATATTTAAAGAAATCCATTAGGAAATATTTTTGCAGAGGCGTGGGCCTATTTTTATCCAAGATCCGTCTGTGTCATCTATTTTTAATCAACTGCACATCTACAAAGTATCCTACATTCAATTTAACTATTTCCCAATAGATATGGCGTCTTTTAACACAACAACCTACGCGTTTAAGGAACTAATCACATTATTGAGGTTTCAACACATCTCAAGTGTTGAAATCTCTCTTTTCCGTTATATAAACTATAAAATATGACAGCCTTTTTTATTTGTTTAAAAGAACACTTAAAAGCATTTATAAACTCTTTTAAGGTTTTGCAAATAATGTAAATGTTTTAGATCTAGATAAGATTATAAAATAACATTAAAGAATCTTAAAACCGATAAATGAAAGCTATATTTATTATTATTATGTCAGAATATGATGTTATTTTCGGAATGAGGTTTGTGGCGTCAACAAAAATTTGAAAGGGAAAATTGAAATGTTATTATCTGCACGAGTATCACAAAAAATCAGCCTTTAATAAGGCTTTGCAATTGCATTTACAAAAGCTCTAATTTTTAAAAAAAAATAAGTAAAAGACTACAGCAAATGAAACCTTAAAAATGTCATATTGAGCACATGATTATATGAAATGAAATAAATAGTAAATGTGATATTTTTTTAAACAATCAATGCGAGACAAAGATTTATTTTTTATCATTTGCAATACTTTAAGTGACTCATTCAATGGAACCATTAAAATGGATAAAAATATAACTTCCACGAGCACGTGATGCTTGGCCATTCAAAAAATTATGCTCTGATATGATACACTGAAATATGCATAATTCCTTTTAATATTTACAGTTTAATTTATTAAAATAATCGTACTTTTCAAACTAAACATTTCAATGACATATTCAGTTATGCCATCAAGACATGGTGAATTATATTTAATAATATCTGTAAATAGTTATTACAGTTTTATTGGCATGATTAGCAGGCAATACTTCGCATTTTTCTTTGTTAGATGATCATTTTCATCAAAAGTTAAGTGGAAACATAATAAAGTAAAATGACGCTTCAATTCAGTTTTTTCTCGAAAGTTTTTTTTTCTTTTTCATTTATTAAAGTTTATTATTCATTCAAGTTCTTTCTTAGGGAAGATCTTAAGAACTTATTGATTTAATTAAAAAAAAAAGAAAAGGAAACTCTGTAACAAATTAATATTCTAATGTTTATGAGCTGACGTACAATATGTATTACCAGATATGATAGAAATAATCAAGAATCATGCAAATATTCTACACAGATTTTCCAATTTTGGTAAATTATTTCTTATTGGATAACTGATGCTCACAAATAAAAGGTGTTTTTTAAATTAAAAAAAATAATAATTTTTGAATTAATTTTTTTTATCAGTTGCTTCGATAGATATTTATTCTCAATTTTTTTTTTACACAACATTAAAACTCAAAAATTAGCCTTCCTGAAATTGCAGTTTTATTTCTTACAGTTTTTTTTTTGTAAATTTAATAAAGTTAAATTTGATAACTTGATATTGTTTCAAAAGATAATTAATAACATTTTATAGCATTTCTTTTCATTCATTTAGTGACCGAGTCTATAATGCTCAAGTTTATGGAGGATTCTAAATATATTATTCTATGGACAGTCTTTGTTTTACTTGAGAACAAATATTTAAAACAATAAAGATAATGATTTTAAACAAGAAAGATAAATGATTCAATTTTAAAACTGTATCATGATAAAATGATTTGGATAGGATATTAGAATTTTCTTTGATTTTCTGACAAACAAATACTTACATTTCTACGCAAATAATAAATAAATTCTACGAAAATTATTCCCATGGCTAGGCTCAAGCGCCATTTAAATAAGTTAAAAAGAAATTTATATAGTGTTTTATTACATTAAAACAGTATTTCCTTTGCAGATGTTACTAAATAAAAGTAATTAAAAAGACAAAAGCATTTAATGAAGGGGAAAATAAGAGATTTCAGTTAAATTATTTAAATTTCTTTTTTTTTTTAATTCCAAACATACATGTCTTGAGATTTAAATTATTTTTCGTCTAAATCAGAATACCTTTTTAACTAAAATATGAAGATGAATGACTTTCCAGGAATATATATCTGCCGGTAAGTATTAAAATAATTATGCTAATATTCTACATTCTTTCTAAATTTTTACTGTACTTATTTATAATATTTAATATATTTATGTAGTCTATTCAAAAAGAAAAATACGAATTCGATTTTTAAAAAATCTTTTTAATTGCTATTACTTAACATTTGGTTGAACATGAATAATTCTATTAATAAACTTGTGGAACAAGGTAATTTATTACAATTTTACATTGCAGAAACAAAGAAAGGTTATTTTCTAATTTCGGTATCAAAAGTTTATTCAATTTATTGATTTCCATAAAATTACGATTTCTCTCAAAGAAGGAATAAAATGAAACAACTGGGAAAACGGAAGTTTTGAAGAAGAGATAATGTAAAGATTATGTTTATTTTTATTATGTTTTTTATTTCATATTTTTTATTATATTTTTCACTTTAATTATGTTTTTTTTTCATTTCTTGTCATATTTATTTTAATAATATGATCATTAAAATAAATAAAATTAATAACATCAAAGTATTTTTATAATTTTTATCCATGATTTATTGTTAAAATATCGAACATAAAATAATAATTATGTCGAATTAAAAAGAACTTTCAACATCATAGATTCATACTAACATATTTAATATGAATTAAGACTGAAATAATAAGCAAAAAAATCAGGTAAAATGTTCTTGTGATGACTCAATTTATATGAATTGGGTAAATCGAATTTTATTTAAGCAGAAGAAACAACATTAGGTTAGTTGAACTATAGAATATCGCTTTTATTACTAGTTTTCAAACATAAATATTTTATACTGAATTCCCATAGTATGAAACATTTGAAAAGTGAAATGTGTTAAGAATATAAAAAAATTATTTACAGGAGAATAGTAAGTTTAATGTATCATATAGATTAATTGTATTTCAAAAGAAAAAACAATTCCTGATTTAATCGAACATTAAAAAAATCTAATAAGAATTTGCATACTCAATTAAACGATCATCCTTGGTTACTTATTTCATATTGGAATAATTAAATATTATTGCACATGGAGAAACTCTCTATTCTCTTAGATTCCATACTAAGCAAAATGAAAAATATAATTATGATGAGCGCAGCGATTAGACTCAACTTGACAATTACAAAAAAAAATCATAACGTAAAATTATCCGAAAAAGAGGAGAATAAATGTTAGCTTTAATTAATGGGCTTCGCATAGATCTTAATGCAATTAGGATGGTAAAATTTATTTAGAACTTTATCTAGTTAAGAGAATTTACTTCGAGCAGAATTCCTCTAATTTTTCGACGGAAAAAAAGGATGGAAACATGGTTTTATTACTCTTGAACTTGCATGAAACAGTCTAATCCTTTAATTGGCACCATTATCTATGTCAGGGCATTGCTCGGGAAAGGAACAGAGGGTCCTGCAGTCGCCGGAATCTCCCAGCAAAACGAGGTCATCGATTTGTTGGGGGCAGAAAAGAAAGAGAGAACGGTGGGTCAGCTGTTGGCGTGATACTTTTTCATTGATGAAAGGGCCAGCGAGGGAAAATCTAATAATTCGGCCTTCTCATTGGATTTGCTCCCGTGGCCCTTGATGGCAGCGGAATGCTGTCATACATGACCGAGGATGCGTCCCTAGGAAGCTCTGGGCAGGAGATTTGAAGTGGAGATTGTTTGTCTCCGAGTTGTATGAAACAAGAAGAATTTTTTTTTTTTTAGTTCTTGTTGAGTAAGGTAACAGATGTGGGATTTAATACGATTTAAGTTATATATATTCGTTGGGATTCAAAATATATAATGCAAAGCAATACAAACGAAAAACATTTTTAAATTTATAAAAATCATTTGCTTTGATATGTTTATTTAGTACTTTTTTATTTTCTGATCGTGTTTGATATTTTACATCGATTCAATGAAATCCTATTTTTTTGCTTCATTTTTTCATTTAAATTTATTAATGGGGTACACACTTGCATTTCTATTTTTTTGCATTTTCATCTTGATACTTTTTGCTTAACTGTTTTATTATGCAGACTTTTGTAATTTGTGAATTATTTTTATCATGTCAGAACATGATGTTGTTTTGGGAATGAGGTTTGTAGCGCCAACACAAATCCGTAGGCGAAAAATAAAAACTTTATTATCTGCAAGAGCATCTCAAAAAATCAGCTTTGAATAATACGTTGCCATTGCATTTACAAAAGCTCCGACTTAAAAAAATAAGTTAATGACTACAGCAAATAAAACCGAGAAAAATGTCATTTTGAACACATAATTATAGGAAATGAAATAAATAAGAAACGTGATAATTTTTTAAAAACAATAAATGCGAGACAAAGTTTTTTTTGGATCGTTTCCAATACTAAAGTGACTCATCCAATGAATCAATTAAAATGAATAAAAGTATAATTTAACTTTCTCGAGCACGTGGTGTCTGGCCGTTAAAGAAACGATATTCTGACATGATACATTGAAATATGCATAGCACATTTCCTTTTGATCTTTAAATTTTATCGTCATAAATATTATAATCTATTTCATTTGAAATGCATGTACACCATTTTTTTAGGGTTTTATATGTGTATTTATAGTATATTTTATATTTTTTTATTTACGTGAATCGTGTATTTTAATATGTGTATTTTTATACATATTTATATAGTGTTTTATATGTGTATTTATATGCATATTTTATAGTGCTTTATATGTGTGAATCGCGTATTTTAATATTTACATTTGTATAGTGTTTTAATTAAATTTATTAACGTTGCACAATCTTGCAGCTCTATTTTCTTGCATTTTTATTTGGATACTAAGTTTTTTCAATGCCTTTATCACGTTTTTGGCGAGAGAAAGCCAAATATGGCACTTGCGCCAAAAAATAATAATAGCCAAAAACAACAGTAGGGGCATATTTTTGTGCATTTATTATAGTAAGAGTCATTTTTGCTGTTTTTAATTTGACTTTTAATTGTTGGTATCTAGATTCTATATAAATAAGCGATTTATTCATTCCGTTTTTATACATTTTCTGTTCGTTTTGTTTTTAAAGATGAAATTTGACTGCCGATTATTCCAACGCTTTTTCGTAAAAGGATAAAGTTGAAACCCTTGGAAGACTTGCTTCATTATCTGAGGCAAATTAATTCTTTTAATATTTTCATAGGTTGATTATCACATAATCGGCAAATTAATTGAATTTTGATTTTTTAAGCCTATCTGTCTAATATTAAAAGCTACTGTCTGATACTAAATATAAAAACTTCCGTTAAAGGACTCAGTGTTCCTTATAATAATGAATTTAAAAATAAAAGACAGAAGTATATAAAAGTGAATAAAATAAAATTTTTATAAATTAAAAAAAGTCTTTATAGTATTTTTATTTCGAGAAAAAAAGCAAGAAAAAATGTATGAAGTCATATCCAATTTACGAAAAAAAATCTCTATTATGCCACTGGATTGGGCATCGGGGTCCTGTTTCATGGCCTCTTCGATCTCCAGATCTGACCTCTCTAGATTTTTTTCTTTGGAGTTATATAAAAGAATTGGTTTATAGAAGCCCAGTTACTTTAGAAATTGACTTAGTTCATTAGTCTCCACAGTGCATTTACTTTTGTGGACGATACTATGCTAGAACGTGTACAGTCAATTATTGCACGACATGTACATGCGTTCCTCCATATGCGCGGGGGACATTTAGAACCTCTTCCTATTTAAAATTATGCAAGTACTGATGTTCATGTTTCATTTAAGAGTTGTTGTTGTTTTTTCTGTTAACCGAATATGAAGTCATAAATTTTCTGTCTTGTTTATCCCGAAAACTATGGGCTGTAAAGATGCAGATCTTTGGGCCTTTTTTATGCATTCCCAAAAACGAATCTGGCTATGCAGAATTTATCCCGTCTTGCTGGTACACCCTATATATGGATTCCATATACTTGGTGACTTTTTGGTAGAGCCGATTTTCGAGCCTTAAAGTTCAAAATCAGGTCATTGCCCCTTCTGGCAATGAATAAGCAAAACGAATAGAAGTGTCAAAACTATCTGTTCGAGAACAGAAAGCCGAGGATAATTTATAGATGTATTTCAGAAACGAACGCATTTGCTGCTTTGTTTGCTTCCGGGAAGATTATTTTTCCTTCGATTGCTTCCCACCAACATCAATCTCTCCCAGGAAAAGAAAGCAATTTTTCCTTCGAGAAAAATCCAGCTCCAGAAACATTATCTCTTTAATTGATCATCGTCACGTCTACGAAGAAGATAATTTTCGCCTTTCTCATCCTTTGGTGACGACCGACTTCTAATCAGGAACGGAATCGTTCCGAGACTTTTTCTGGTTAAGGTCTCATCCTTATATCCGCTAGAGGAAACAAGAACAAGTTATCTTTTAAAAAAAATTCTGGGAGCATTCAATTTTTATGGATATTTTTTTGTAGAATATAAAGCGCCTTTCCATTTCTTCTTCATTGTTTCATTTCATATTGAATATACTTTTTTTAATTAGATTTGGATTTTATTTATTTATTATTATAGTTAGAAGTATTTGTTGAATAGTTAGAGTATTTCTTTCAGGAAAAGCGATTAAAAAATGTTTCAAACTTGAAACCACAACTTTTTATTTATTTTTACAAAAAAATGGATAACTACTTATAATTTAATAAAATTAATTTAATAAAGTTAATTAATAATTTTCTAATTAATATTTTTTGATAGATTTGAAACATTAAAATGTGCGAAATGACAATATTATTAATAAACAATATCCCAGTAGCAAAAATCACATAGATATTCTGTAATAAAAATAATAATTCATTTTTTTTACTTATATATATTTTTACAATGCATATACACAAACTATTTTGATAGTATTTTTGACGGTAGAATTCTTCATAAAACATATCTGGGTATTTTTTTTCAAAGTTATACTTTAAATGTAATTCTGCTACTTCCACTGTCATATATCGATCTTTTCAGCGAATATTTATGGGAAAAAAATTAAAAAGTATTTCCAAACGATTATTGGTGCCATTTAGAACAGTAATGTGAAACTTAAAAATGGAAATAAAAATGCATGGAAGTGGCTGTAGGATACATTATAGGATTAACATATTATATATATATATATATATATATATATATATATCAGAGAATAACAAACAATTTTCCTTCTTACTATCCTATAATTCGAGCAAGAAAAAGTAAAAATTAATTATAAAATGGATGCATCGGCTACAGATTAGTTTATTTATATTAATGCCCCGTATTAAAGCAATACTAGGGATATTTTGGTTTAGACCTAGTAATTTTGAACAACAGTTAGTTGACGAGGACGTCACCTGAGCTGGCACTCATTCTTTACATCACACCAGTGGAAGGACGTTGGATGAACGGATTTAACGTGCACCATATCTGTTTACACTTCGGTTCTTTGTTGGAATCAAGTTTCGAACCTAAGCACCAGCTACAGATAGGTGGTAATTCCAAACATGGTAATTTTACGAGCTCTGTCTTCTTTCTTGTCTGTTATATTCTTCATTTCCTTCTTAATGGAATATTAATAACCTTACGAACGTTTATAAAATTGAGCAATACAATATGATAATAATAAAGATAATATTTGAAGTAGTTTAATTCACACGAATTTTTTTTGTTAATAAATTTTTTATAAGGATGTAGATTCTTTAGTTTGTAAATCTTTGCGATAAAATTGAAAAAAGGCTTCGAAAATATTAAATGATGTAAACAGAAGCTTCATGATTAACCTGTTTCCTTTTTATAAAAAAAGTTGTCCTATCATTTCATTTGACTATCCTCATGCTACTTGTCAAAGCCATTTGTTGGCCACTATAATCACTGGATCATCAGCACGCGTTAATAATGAATACGTTTCAATTATATAATCATATGAGTTCATTTAAAATGTATACAATGAATAATTTTTCAACCTTGGGAAAAATAAAATAAATTATTAGTTTTGTATATGTATCTATTGCAATGGTAATGATTTGGAACATAGTAACTAAATTTGTAATTGGGGCATATTATTTGGAAAAATATTGCGAATCCTAATGTTTTTTCTGTATTTGAAACACTATTGCATAGTTAAGGTTCCAGAAAAATAGAGCTTTTCAGCATATGTTTGGTGCAAGAAACTGTCCTGACAAAATTCTAATGAAAAATGTTTCTCACTCGTTCATAGCAATAAGAACAATTCAACTATCATATATTTTTGCTCTCCAAAGCCAAAACTGGCTGGATTATTTATGTGGGAATGATGCTCATCAGTTGCATTAAACATTAAATGACACAATAGCTACATTTTTAATCGATTTTATCATCAATGGCATAGCAGTTTTAATGTAGCAGTTCGTGATTTATAATGAACTAGCTTTTACCCGCGACCTCGTACGCGTGGAAATTTCAATGTGTCTAAAATGTTATCAAAACCGTATGCATGCATAAATTTTCAACATCAATTGGAGCAATACAAAGGCATTAATTTTAAGCTCCAGTCGGGGTAACGCAATACAGATTAGAACATTTTAATTTGAATTCCTCTACTATATTTTTATTCCGAAGGAATAAAAAGATCTATTAATTAACAATGTTTAATTTTAAATTTATCATACACTGCGAAAATAAACAGAATCGTTTGAAATAACCGGTCGGAAACATACTACATCTAACATCATTAGCGGGGGGGGGGAAAGAAATTACTTAAAAGCTATGTACTTGAAACTATAAAGGTACCTTTAAAAACATAATCGAAAATGATGGAAATAAGCAAAAGGAATATGCACAGGAAGAAGAAAAAATCAAGAAAAATGAGCAGGAAGTATCGAACTATATTAACACAAGAACAGCGCAAGAAAAAAAAAATTAATAAACCTTCCTTTAGAATAGTAAGATAATATTAAAATTAAAAACAGAAAAAAAAAACGATTAGATTTTTTTAAATATTTTGATCTGATGAAAAAGGCTTTCTGTCGGGAAATCCTACAATAAATCACAAAGAATTGCATTAGATAAGATACTATTAAAAGAATACCGGAAATAGAAAAATAAAATCAAACAATTCAAAAAGCTTAGGCAGATGTTTTCAATTTTTTTGGTGGAAAATTTAGTTTTTAATTAATAAAGAATTAACCACTCCATTAAACGGAATAAAAATTAGCCTATGTTCTTCTGTAGACTATAATCTATGTGCTAAATTTCATTGAATTTCCTTCAGCCGTTCTGGCGTGATTGAACCCCATCATCCATCCAAACTTTCGCATTTATAAAAGTAGTATAGATATAGATTGATAATTGTTGTAATAAACGAATATAAATTTTATAATGAAGTTTTGGTTGAGTAACGAATAATTATTCAATACGTTAATCATTATTTGGTCAACTTTTGCTCTATTTTCGAATATTTTTTTTCGATTAACAAGAAAATATTTGCACAGAAAATTCCTGAACAAAAACAATGAAAATGAATGAATGAATGTGAAGTAATGCATGTAAGAAGAATGAAATTAATGAATATTTATTTAATTCCGAGATTTTTTTGAAACATTTTTAAATAGAAGAGCTCATTTATTATTATTATTATTATTATTGTTTCATTGACAGTGAAGCTCTGCTTTATTTCCTTTTTCTCTTTTTTTCTCGAATAAAGACATAAACTAATGTTTGGGAAAAAATCTTAATTATAAAGATTTATTTCACTATTTTTTTGCAACATTCATTACTTAAATGTGAAAATCCACACTAATAACAAAAAAAGCATGCAAAACAATTTTCCATCTATACTTAAGAGAAATAAAATTTCTTCTAAATATTTTTTCTGAAAGACTTTCTTCATTTTATACACTTTTAAAGTTTCTTTTTGTACTTAAAAGAAAAGGCAAAAGATGTAATTTATAATAAAAAATAATAATAGACACTCGATCCTGAATTTTTACTAAAAACTCGAAAGAAGGATCGTAATTCTGAACAATACGTGTGTATCCAAACTAATATTTATGAAAAACATACGTTTCCATGAATAATTCAAAAACTAGCATTCAGAGAGAAGTAAAGTGTGTTTTTATTTATGCTGCATAAAAAAATGCCGCCTTCAGATGAAACCACATTAAATCGAGACAGAAGAAATTGGAAAATTGCGTTGTTTGCTTTTTATGCGAAGACTGTTATTTTCTAAGCATTATTTTCGAATATTATACATAATTAAGAATGTAATTTACATGTAAATTTTTTCATATATTGCGAATGATTTTATATTATTTATGCAATCTTAAAATTTACGTTATTCAGACTACTTAAAATATATATGGGGATAATAGAAAAAGGCGCTTTTCAAACAGATTTAATCATTGTATTTAGTGTAAAAAGAATGGAAATATTTCAATAAATACAAAATATAGGGAACTGGGATTGAAAAAATTTTGTTATATATTAGATTCATTTATACATTTCTTTTCTTAAATTATTTTTTTGGAAAATAGCAACATTACACAAAAAGTTTTGACATGACATAATTATTAAAAATATAATATCGATCAAAAGAGAAAGACACACACACATACTGCTCATAACATTTTTAACATCTAATATTAAAGTTTAAAACAGGTTCTAAGGAATTCTAGAAGTGTGATTCTTTAAAATAGTATTAATTAAGCAAAGATTTACCTGCGATTCTGTTAAAATAAAAGCTCGATATAAAAAAACAGGGAGAAACAAAATTGTAATCACGTGATGCTTTGTTCTAAAAGTACAAAATGCAAATTAGATAACAATCGCATTTTTAATAAATTTAAACTTTTTTATTATTATTTGGAATTTTTTTTTCTAATGAAACTATAATTTTGTATAGCCTTACTTCTAATTAGCTTCCAAAATGTTTAGGAAAAACTCACATGTTACTTTCTTGAACTTAAAAAAATAACTGTTTTTCATAACACTTTTTAATTTTTAATGAATTTTTTTGCAATCCTTTCAAATTCTCTTTATTTATGAAGAAAAATATTTAAAAAATAGTATAAATGGACATTTTTCTAAGGAAATGAGATATGAAGGGGGAACACTTTTGTAAATATTATTATAATACACAAAACGTAAATATATAAAAAACAAAATATCTTCATTACAAAACTGAAAATAAAGTATATATATACATTGAGAAATTACTTGAAATGCGATAATTTTTGAGTTCGAAACAATAAATTGGTACTTTCATTGAAAATAATTCTGAATATATATATATATATATATTCTGAAACCTGTATAGTAAGGGAAATTAGGTTCGATAAACACAATTAATTGGACTTCGCTTTAATAAACTTTATTAAAATAACATTAATAATAAACTTTATAAAAAATTACTAAACATTGTTGAAATTCTTGTTACACATAATTGTAAAACGGTTTGTATTTTTCATTAGAAATAAACTCATAAAAGTATATCACTGAGTTGAAATAAATAGAAATAGGTTTAGAGGAAGTATAGAGCATTAAATATTATATTATAATATGCCAAGAAATTCATAGTAAAAGTTTTTTTGTATAGATATGATTTAGAAAAAAAAAAACCCTTTAAAAATGAGATAGAAATTGCAATCAAAGAATATTAATTATTTCATGCCGTCAAAATTGAAAAATATATTTTTGAAAGTATGAATATTCTCCATTTACTTATGTAATATGAATAAAAGCAAGTATAATCATAAAAATTAAAACTATAAAGAATTACACTTTTAATGCAATAATTTGTAGCTAACATGTGACCGAAAAATTAATTTTTTAAATATGCTATTACCCACTAATTTTTATAATAAAATATCTGCAGCTCATTATTGTTGATGGAGTTACTCTTTATGAAAATATAATTTTTTTAAAAAAATTTTAGTTTCACTTTGAAATTATTGCCCTATTTATTATTGCAATTATTATTTTAATTCATTACTACCAAATATTTAGTTTTCTACTCAAGTTTATTTTCCAGTGGGGTTGCTTTTTCGGTATTAAATTTTAATAAAATTCAGTATCAATTTTTCATTAAATTGATCATTTTATTTTAATTTAATTATTGTAATGTATTTGGAAAAAATAACTATGCAATATTTCAGAAATCCTTTACATCGTCAGCTGGTGGAAATAGATTACTCTTTTGTCTGAACCAGGAATTCACAGATTATCGTTTACGACTAATTGAAAGTTTGTTAATTGTCACGAAGACTGAATTAAAGACACTGATGGTTAGAAACAATTGCGTTCATTAGCACCAAGCAACTCGCTGGAGAACAGAATGAAGAACTCAGCCGAACTCAGCTTTTATGCATCTGGAGAACATTCGAGAATCATCTCGTTCAAATGGTAAAGAATGTTCTAGAATCATCTCGATTTTAGAGAAATAATAAGATCAGTTTTAAATTAAAATTCCAGTCTTTGGATAAAATGCGTTGGCCGGGAATCGAACCAGAGATCGAAGGATTTGCAGTCCAATGCTCTGCCAATCGAGCCATGGTGAATTATGGCAGTCTTTTTTTGTGGCAATATACATATATATTATTGTACATATACATTTATATAATTTGACAAAAAATATAATATGAGTTGAAAATTTTTCATCAAATTGTATAGTAGCGAAAAAAAAGTATAAGGGGTCACGTGTCAGCTGAACTCCTGCTCACCTAATCAAAAATTCTTTTCTACTCACCGTTTTCATGTGAATTAGTTTCCACCAGTTTCATTCCTAATTATATGATCATTTATAATATTAAATATTAAATGTTTTTGCTCCTAACAAAATTTCTTTGTCATCTCAGAAAAACTCTTTAAAAAAACACGCGCTATTCTTTTCAAGCTCTTAACGCCGAAGATTAAGTGAGTCTCAAATTTTGTAAGTTTGGGAGTGCCTGGTCTAGACATGTCCTAACTTTTTTTTTATCGCATACACTATTCATCAACTTGAAATCGAAGGGAAACCCTCAACCCTCTTGTCTCAAAGCCAAGGTATTTTGAAAGAATTATAATAAGCTATCCATATTAATGTGCGGGGTTACCGACTCTTAATATCTAAGCGGTGTCAGCCATCCGAAAAGTGTATTTAATGAGGGAATTATTCGTCGCATTTGAATAATATTTCTATTTTCAATATTTTAGGAGTTTCGGGAAGATATAATCACCATTCCACTCATTATTTTCTCCTTCCCGTTTGGGAAATTTTTCGAACCTCTAACTTTCCCTTTAAACATAATCCCTTCTAATTATATTCAGAGTTCTCAAATTATTTCATACGAGAATATATATGTACGTATATACTGAAAAAAAAACAGTACTAAAAATTTCGTAGATAAAAATTGCAGAAAAATATCACTCACATATATATAACAAAAATTGAATAATCGGAGTAATTGAAATGAAAAGTTTTTAATCAATTTCTATACTGTATTCATAATTTCATTTTTTGCGAGATAACTCAAAAGCTGTAGTTACATTTCACTATTTAGAATGAAATTTCATTTCTCAATAGATTCAAAGGGTGCAAAAATTGCTGATCTCAACCAAAAGGACAAAATATATTTCTTGCTTATAAAAAAAAATTGATCCCTTTTTTCAGCGAACATCTTTTTGGGTTTAGTATAGTTATATTAACGACCAGTTTTGAAATAACTCTATAGCTATTTTACGAAGCAAAACGTAATTTTGAACAGCAGTCAGAAGATAAGGAAAATACCCGATCTGGCACCCATGTCTCCAAATCACGTCACACCAATATGATGATGTTTGTCCTAGACGAATTTAGAGTGCACCAGACCTGATTTCAAGGTGGTTCTTTGGTGAAATCCGGTTTCGAGACCTTACTACTAGGCCACTGTGTCCCCAAATTCTTTCTGGGATTTTCGTTTGCTAGTGAACACACTTTCAGAATTTCCTTTACAAAGAAGCATAATTTAGATTCGCATTAAAGGATATATACATTAAAAAGTTTCCGCGAATATTCTTTTAACTTATTTTATCATGTCAGAACATGATGACATTTTTGGGATGAGGTTTTTGGTGTCAACGAAAATCCGTAGGCGAAAAATAAAAATTTTATTATCTTCACGAGCATCTTAAAAAATCAAATTTTTATAATGCGTTGCCATTGCATTTACAAAAAGCTCTGATTAAAAAAATAAGTTAATGACTACAGCAAATAAAATCCAGAAAAATGTCATTTTGAGCGCGTGATTATATGAAACGAAATAAATAGGAAATGTGATATTTTTTTTAAACAATAAATGCGAGGGAAAGTGTTTTTTTTTGCATCTTTTGCAATACTAAAGTGACTAGTTAAATGAAACCATTAAAATGAATAAAAATAGCATTGAACTCGCAAGAGCACGTGGTGCTTGGCCGTTCAAGAAAGGATGTTCTAACATGATACGTTGAAATATGCATAGCGGATTTCATTTTAGTCTTTTATTTATTTAAGATTTTCTTAATTTATGAAATTCACTTAAAAAACATTCTTTCAAAATAGATTTGAAATATTGGGTGTAGAATGTATTACTTAAATATTGTATGTAGAATGTATTATTGAATGTATTACTGTATGTATTACTGATATTCAAATTTAAGGCTAGATAGAAACACTTGTAGGAGCTTATAGGAGAGTATCTTATCAAATTGGTGAGAACGGTGGTGCTCAACGTGACCTACTAATATCAATCAGCATTCATGAATACGTCACTACAAATGTCAAATGAATGGAGTAAAAAAGAGTGTTCTTATGAATGTAGTAAACAAGAATTGTTCGTATATGGTTGAGCATGATGCTCAATTTGTGCACAGCTACTGAGAAACGGATGGAGTGGAGTAGAGTTGTATTGCTACTTGAATTTTGCTGTACTAAGTACAGGATGCTGCTGATATTCAGCTGTTCCTGATATTTTTATTCATATTTTTTATTGATACAGCCAGTAACCAATCGTTTTCTCCAGGTAATTCAAGGATATAGATTCTCTAATTTTGTGTCGAGACAGATATCGGATACTGATACGAATTCCAAATTACGTTTTTCTAAACATGTATGGATGACATTGTGCTGGTGACCTTGATTTCATCAGTGATGGACACGTAGGAGAGAAGAGAAAAGTGAATGCTTATTTAGGTTTTACTTCTTTTCATAGATTCATACGTTGAATAAGCTTTTATTATTTGTTTTTTCTAATTTTGGCTTATGTCATAATGCTGAGTAAAAATTAATGTTATATTTAATTATGTTATTATTATTATATTAATGTTATATTTTTACGTTGACAAAAATAACAAATGCCGACTTCTTGTCACAGAGGTATTGCGTCCACCCCTTATCTGGCCATCCTGGGTTCGAGTCACGGTTCATTCATGGTTGTTCTTTATTTCTTTATATGTTTAAATGTGCCCCTCCCCTTGTATAAAGGGGCTGTGCAAGCAAATGTAATGCTTGAGTAGCTTTTCTGTATGTGTTGTTGTTATTAAGGGCATTTGCCATGGATAAACTCGCTGATGCGTTGGAAGATTTAAGCCGAAATAAATGTATCGTAGTTTTTAATAGTTGTTTGTAGTAGCGCCAACTAGGACCAATAGTACGGTTTTGCATGCACACTCATCACATTCACTTGCACAGCCCCTTTTTACAGGAAAGCACAGTCACACATCTCACAGATAGCACACAGAAGAACAACCATGCACTGACTGAGACTCGAACCCGGGACATCCAGATCACGGGAAACCTCTGTGTCAGAACGCAGGTGTTCTGTATGGAATGTCTTTATGGAATGTGTTGTCTACTTTTGTAAACCCCGTGCGATATTTAATAGTGCATAAGGATTTCTAAATGTTCAGTAAAAAATAACAAATAACGTGACAAATAAACAATGTAACGTGAAAAACATAATTTTATCCGAAATTCAACATTTTGAATATCAACATGTATCAGCTTAAAAAATGATAATATTTAGCCAATATATCCGTTTTCGTCTATTATTTGATATATCTCGACGTTTATCTCAAAATGTCAACATTTTCAGTATAATTTTTGAATGAAAAATATTTTTGGATTTTTAGACTATGTTATGAGAACAATTATGATAAATAATTTGATTAAAAAGAATCTACTAGAAAAATACAAAATACATAAAAATAGTCTTATGCATACATTTAAAGCATAATTATTTTAGGAAATCTTTATTTCAGCATCATTTAAATTTCTTTTTATAAAAGAAGTATCTTCGATATCTTTTTTAAAATTCTTCTGCATTCTAGCAGAATAAAAGACAGTGCCATAAAAAAAGAACAATGGAACTAGATCTTTTTGAATTCTACTAAAAACAGGAAGGGGAGATCATAATCCACAACATTACGTGCTATATTAAGACTAATGCTTATGAGAAAGATATGCCCCCATGAATAATTCAAATGCTAGTTTCCAGCTCGCAAGTGAGCTCCTTTTTATTCTCACAAGAATGAAAAGAAGTTGCTTTGAACTGGAACTACATTCATGCGTGGAAACAGAAATGGGAATAATAGCGAAGTTTTCTATCTGCGAGAGAGCGCTATTTTACATTTCTTTTTGGTAATTTGTTATTCATAAATAAGGACCTTATTTGCATTCAAGCAAATCTGAAATCAGTTTGTATATTAAGTGTGGCAATCTTCTTAAACAAAAATTTTAAATTGTTTAGATTTTAAAGCAAGGATATAGCTTCCGTTTTGTTCAAATTCAGATGTAATCGTTAGTATGGAACAGTTAAGGTTAATCTTTAATTTATTTTCAAATAATATGCAATAATTTGTATTGAATTGCTGGTGCTAGATTGCAAATGTTAAAACATCCATAAAATATTGCTAGTAATCGATTTCACAAATACTGTATTGGTTACTAGAAATATTTGGTAATAATCTTAATCGCTAGTAACAGAGTTTCATTTC
>JAOUZG010051355.1:3561546-3576833 GCA_026289955.1 Argiope argentata
ATTCAAGAAGCTTCTTAAATATGAATAAAATATTTCTAAATAAAAACTGTCAGGCATAATCCATTTTGTAATATTTACTCTCTGAATCATGATAGCCAGAGGCACAGTTTTTTTTAAGATTTATTACAAATTGTATTTATATTTTTTATTTGCAGAGTCTTCTCTTTATGACTTTCGCATATTTACACTGGATTAATGTTAGATTATGATAATAAAGAGAATAAATTATTAATTAGTTGCCATTTCAATATTTTTTTGTTTTATTAGCGATATTATTCAGAACGCCATTAAAATAATGGTTTATATCTTATGTGAGTGTTTTTATTTCTCATTGAAAATTACGAGCTCTTTATTCAAAGAACACATTCTTAAATTATAACAAAAGAACATCTGATCATATTCAAGGAATACAATTAGGTCGAGAAAATTAAGCAAAAGAATTGGGTAGATTAGATAAAGAATAAAACATAATTTAATGAAATGCAAACTACAATAACATAAAAACACAGCGAGATTATTAAAAAGATGCGAAGTATGTATACCACCAAAAGCTAAGATCTTAGAACACTAACAAGTTTAGTTTCTGTGCTGGTTTACATTAAGCATATCTTATCTTGTCCGATGTATACGGCGTTTAGCGTAGTTAATCAAGCTAATGGGTTGTTTCTCCGTTGTAGAGTTGTGTTCCACTTACTTAGTATTTAATATTTTATCTAACAATTCCTTTCTTTTATTTATATTGCAGATTCAGAGCCTTCAAATGCTACCATTCTTCGAGTTTGATAATCTAATGCTCTTTCCTAGAATTGGTTTTTAAAACAGGCCGTTTATTAAATTTCATATTTTTATCTATTTATATTAAGGTGCTGCTTTAGAGAAAACAAAGGCTATTTGGGGATGGAAAGATTAATTGTAAGCCGTCAAAGGATGCCCTCCAATATGTCATCACTTCTCTAAATTTCTGCAACAAAACAGCAATTGTCCGCTTGATTTGGCCTTAAGACTTTGATTTTAATTGTACACTTCAGATCAACCTTGAAAACGAGTTTCAAATTAATCCCATAGCCCGAATTTAGAGATTCTTTTACAACAGATCATGATCAAACCAGATCTGAATCCCAGAGATCTGCCTTCAGACAATGAAATCATATCTGTTTTCTAGAGCGATGGCCCAAATTAATTAATTAAGTCTTTGAAAACCTATTTTTATTACTGATCATATCCGGATTCATGACTAACACTTTTCTACTATTGTATTTTTTAACGATGGTAAAAAGAAATATAAGTAGTTATTTCGACTCATAATTCCACGAATAATCTGAATTCCTTCTGTTGCTAATTATAAGCATCTCCTAATTTCATCTGTCCTTTCAGACCTTTTTGATGAAATAAAGGCTCTCTTGCGCATGCGCAAAAGTATAGAAGATTTAAGAATTCTAGAATGAATATTGATTCGATTGTTACTCATGGCATTTTACAAGCCCACTGAGAGACCTGTCAGCAATTTAAGCCAAGTGAGCGTTTCTTGAATTCCAATAGCATATGGCAAAAAAGTATCAAAACTAAGACCAAGAGTACGATTTATCTATACACCAACGTCGAAAACCCTTTTTACGGGTTAGGCTGCATTCATGAATTCCATTCGTTCATCAACAGAAAATTTAGATCTGGAACAGTAAACGATCACTTCTGACCCAGTAACCCCAGTGGTATTATTCTCTACATGGGGGAATCTGTGACCATGACCGGTTTAACGTGTGCCAATCACCAAATTCATGGAAAGTCTTCTGCCGGCATGTTCGAACTCGCAGCCCAAGGGATGCGAATCTAACGCCCTATCAACCAAGCTACCTCGGCCCAATACTGAATCTATATAATGACGGGAATTTCTACACTAATTTCTGGGAAAGTATAAAAACTTCTAATTAAGGAATAAGCAATCACCCAATCATCAAAGTTAAAACATTGCATTGTCACCGAGAATATTTAAATTTGCACAATAAATCAAATCTGCACTGCAGCAAGAAACTAGAAAAATATCGTATACAAAATACTATTATTTCAAATACCAAACAACTAGAATTGAATAAAGATATTTAAATATGGTCATTTTTCTATAATTCCTTTCATAACAGCTATATTGCTAAATGCAAGTGACATTAATTTTTCTCAAGATTATTAGTGTTTGAAAGCTTCTATCGGATCTCGAAGAGCAATATTATTACTATAAGACGTGGGGTTTCTTTTATGTGAGCTGTAGAGATAGTGATCACATCCAGTTTTAGGCCCAAAATTTTATTAATATGTAGATGCGGAACACAACACATACATAAAACAAAAATATGAAACATGTACATAATTAGTTCATCATCTTTCGCTTTTGTCAGTCTTCGTCTCAGACTGACTTCACTCTCACTTCGTCCGTTCCCGATTCCGATTATCACTCACATCCTCCTTCTTCGTTCGTCAATCCCAGAATGCCTCTTCCTCGCCCTTGGAATTAGCCTCTTCACATTTTGAAATCCATTTGTCATCGAATATCTGGTTGATTTCTCTCTTCACTTAACCCTTTTTCTCCCCACGTTCCTGCGTATCGCCATAAAAAGGGTTGCTAAGTGATTTTAGAAAGGTTGCTAAAGTTGGTGAACCTTACGAGTACCATCAGATTTAATATAATAAATGCATTTTGATATGATTTTAATTCTTAACAATTCCGAAAATAAATTCCGAAGAATGCTTAGTTGAACTGAAAGTAATATACTTTATCTAAACGCTTAGTTGAACTGAAAGTAATATACTATACTAAAACGTTCAGGACATACAAAAATATGCTAAGTAGAGCTTATCGTAAAGAAGGAACATCAATAGGCTTCTATATATTTTTCTAAGTTATTGTAAAGGTGACACAAACCAGATACTATTTTATCTGGGAAAATTATTCTCCTTTAAGAGGACATTGTGGAGTATTTTATTATTTCGTCTCTCCCCTCTAGGCTAGGCTATAAGAATATCACCAATCTCTTTGAACTTTTATCCTTAAAATATTACCCCTCTTTTCTTACATTACTCTGCGATGCAGAAGAACACATTTTGTTTGAAAAAGATAACTTTTTTTTCAGTTCTGGTCCGTTAGCAAAGCGGAAAAAGTCAAATTCATATAAAACCTTAGAGGAGACATTTTAAAAAGACACACTCGATATATCAAAGCCCCTTTCGTTACGATCGAAAAAAAAATGAATATTTGGAAGAAAAAATACAATTGTAGACAGAAGAGATATATATTTTAAAAGTTCTTTTTGTAATAAAATTAAGTATATTTTTCTTTGAAGGGCCGATACCCTTTTTTTGTTGTTGAAGAAAGCGATTCGAACAATGGAAAGTTTTGTTTCAAACCAATTCAAACTTCTCGTTTTGATCTGTCTGGCCACGGAATTTATTGAATTGTAAAGCAGACTGAATCGAGTCAAAAGTCTCAAGATTTACTTTACCATTTGAAACGAAACTATTGACTTTAACTATAATGGAAATAGAAACTATTGAGTCGTCCTTGTTTCTGATAGTTATAGCAAAAAAAAAGGAATTTTAAAACAGAAGAGAGGCCCAAATCTGAAAATATACATTCAAGGAAAAATCTTCTTCAAAAAAGAAAAAAAAATCGATTTATATAGAACACGTAAGAAACGTGTCTGAGAAATGTGTATCGGAATAAGATTTATCAAAGTACATTTTGTAGAAAATACAAAAAAAGATTTCACTATTATTATTTCATGATGGAAATCAAGACTCCAGGACCCAGATGGACGCTACGTATTTCTGACTCTATAGTGATTGTTTATTTGCCATACATATGTTAATAATTTAATTTGTTAATTTTTCACACTTTTCAAATGGTAATCTAATACCCGTGCAAGTTCAACCTATATTCACTATTTGTTTCAGTATTTTTGCCCTCCTCTGTCTAGATATAACTTCAGAAAATATTGAACAGATTCGTGTAAGATTTGACACCGATGGCATTCTCTCTGAAAATCCCTGAATGTGTTATCGTCTCTTTTTTTTTCTTTAACAAATTTTTCCTTTTTTTCTTCTTTTTTCCCCTTTCTTTCACCCATCTTGTGCTCATCCAACTGATTAGATTATTTGGCGTTATAGGCACCGGGGCCACAAAATGGCGTTATGTTATGTTATCTACTGAATCTATTTTGGTCATAAAATTATGACAAATAACTTTAGACAATGGGGGACTCTGTCTAAAATTTCAATGAAATCTGTAAAATTTAAATACTAACTCGTTAAATGTTATTTTTTTTTTTGCTGCATTGACAGATACAAATCACTAATTTACAGATGATCAATTTATAATATGGCGGATTTATCAAAAACTAGACGAATATAAAGTACTGAAAAGGAAATTATACATGCAATTTCTTTAATTTGGATTACCGCTACTTTTTTCATCTGCTTTTCTTTGTATTTTTTACTTTCTCAGATATAGAATGCATTATTTCCTCTAATTCGTATTATAGAGAAAGTACAGTAACCTTAAAAAAAAATCGAATTTGAGATTTTGATTGATATCCATGTTTTAAACCTCCACACAGTTCGAAAACATATTTTTGGAAAATGTCCGCCTGTCTGTGAAAAGGATAACTAAAAAGATTGCCTACACCTATATCAATAAAATTTGATTTATACATTTAAGGCCAAATTTGTAGATCTCTACCAAATTTTGAGCTAAGTCATATTGAAAGAAAGTGTCTTAGTTCTTGTAAATTATATGCGTCTGGCTGTTCGCATATAAGTTACAATAACTAATGAACTAAGAAAACCACACAGATAAATTCAATACATAAAATTAGTATCTATATTCTAGACACCTTCAAGTCTTGAACCAAATCTACAAGGTATTGACTGTCTGTCTATCTGCATTTTCAGAAATATTTAAACATGATAGCTCGAAAAATGGGTGATTTAAACTTATTAAATTTCATATGGGATTTCGTGATTATGATCGCTATTCTATATGCAATTTCATTTACATCATTTGGTAGAAACACGAATCAAACACAAATTAGATTCTCGCATATTAACCTTTTGCAGTCGGAAAATTAATTCATTGCATAATTATTCATCTAATACATGTACATTTTTATTACACCAAAAAATAAATACATGCAACTGCTTTAAGCTGAGTTTCCCTGAAAAATAGATCTGTAACATTTTACCATTCAGCAGATATTTTTAACAATTAAAATTTAAAAAAGGAATAAATAAAATGTCAGAATGATGCACCTTCTTGAATGGTGGCTGAGAATAGACATACGACAGCAAAGGGTTTGTACCATCAGCCTTATAAGCCACATAATATCCTTCGAGCTGAAGGGTCCCTTTTGCTCGATCGGTATGATACTCGGCTACAGGCCCAAACGTCGCATGTTCGTACTGCGACCTTCACTAGCCACAGGTTAACTTATTTACTATTTACTAAATGATTTATTATTAACTACAGGAATTTACCAAATAACACGATGAGGATGACATGATTATTCAGTAAAATTGTTATGCTCACGCCAAAGGTGTATATTTCGTAACTATTGTATATAAATGCCATATAAAGTGTTCTTTCTCATAAAGTCTTAATCAGAAAGTATGCTAGAAAGTTTGGGGGAAACCATTTTCTCTGGGATTTTATCTTATATTTACACACAATTTCAGCATCAGTCAGTAAGGGCAAAAACCATTTGGGGTTTAATTTCCACTGCTGATATTGGTAAATAGAGGCATATTAAGATACACAATTTTGTAAATAAAATTTCCAAATACAGGGAGAATCTAGAATACATGAATTCTAGATTTCCATTTTTTTTTTCTTTTTTCGACTTCTATAATTTTATAATGAAAAAAATGTAAACACTTCATTTATTCGAAACTAGCAATCTAGTTTCGAAACTAGCAATTCGAAACTAGCAACTAGCAAACATCTTTAGAGGTTAGTCAATTCGCCCGAAATAATAACTTTCCTCACTATTCACACTTCAAAATGGAACACTTTTATAATCTCTCTTAAATAGGTGGAAATCTCAGTGAGCAATTTCCTTTTTAGAATGTAGTTATTATCCAATTATCCAAAAAATAAAATATTTATTAAAGGGATTATATATATACAGTTGATCTTTGTTTTTGAATAATTAAAGCAAACATTTCCAAAAATTTTTGATTACAATTACATTTGTAATGATAAGATCGCATACTGAACTCTATATAATAGATTTAATATATTTCTTGCATTTATTTCATTTTATTAAATTATTTGTCGAGGCGTTCAGGAATTATAATTTTTGCATGCATATAAAAGTATACACCGACAGAAAATTAGCCACTTAACTAATTTGATTTCAAATTTTTTAAGGATCTACAAATTGCTTTCTAATATTGTGATTAAAATCTCATTTATATCTTATTACGTTTTTGAAAGTGCATTTATTAGGTGCAAAAAGTAGAGACATATTGATAATTATTAATTATTCCCTTGATGTTTTGAGTAGAAATCTAATGCATATGCTTTAGCTGTTAATTTTGTATACATAATTTCATCCAAATTCCTAGGTTTTTTTAAAATACAATTTCTGTGCTTAGCTCTTTAAAAAATTCAAACTGCAGAGAAATATTGCATCTAAATTACTATTTGATGTTTCTCTTCTATATATTTTGAGACATTTCCTTGTTAAATTCTTAATTGAACATGACTTGGTTAATGAATATTTGGAAGAAGCAATTATCTAAGATAAATAGAAATACTTGAAATCTGATTACCTAATCGAATGTTCACCGAGACTTTCAAGAGTTTTTCGAAACAAGATTTAAATTATCTAATTTGTTTCTAAAAGCATTTTCAAAAAAAAAAATTAAAAATATTTTACAATAATAGATAAAGATATAATTTTTTTTTAAAAAAAAAGATATAACTATCTAATTTTTGGAAAAAATGATAAACACACAATTCTCATTGGAATCAATGATCATGAATTCCCTGATTATTATTTCAGTAATTTTAATGACTGTATTCAGCTTTCCTATTCATCTTCAAATGGAAATTTCTAAAAAAATGTTAATTTATTTCTAAATGCATGGAAAATTATTTTTACATAAAAAAAATTAACTCCTTACACTAGGATAGGGCCTGTCCCTCATCATTTAAAATGGTCAAATAATTTAAAGTTTCATTTTTTTTAATTTTGATTTTTTGAACCTACTCAAATAATGGTAAGAAAATGTAGATTTATTTTTCGGTAAGATTTCAGCTTAAAACTTTGTTTTTTTTTCATATCAATATACGTCCTTGTTTTAACTGAATAACTTTGCATCGAAGTACTATTTCGAAGGAAATGGTTTAATAGCGAAAGCATTCACGTATCAGTTAAAATTGTTCCAAATGGCGAATGGAATTTTGCATTTTTTTAACCCAACATATACTAAATATATTTATATGCACGAAATTGTTACAAACTTTGTAAATATTTGTATTCGTCTTTAAATATCTCAGAAAGATCTAAAACACTTAGATTCTGGGACAAAAATTGAGTAATTTAGGCATATTTTATGCAAACAAAGCATTTTCAGTGATTTGACAACTTGGGACCTTTTGGCGAGAGTCTTTGCTACTATAGCCAGATTTGACAAGAAATAAAAAGTTTTGGAAAATTCCACCACTAAAGCGAGGACTATAATTAAGCAAGACAGCCTAGAACCTTCCAGAACCTTGGCGAAAATCCTAAATAATCACGCCAAGTCGGGTATAAATACCACCACCCGATTGACCATGAGGACTAGAGAGTAGTGAATACTGAAGTGTTAGTCCAGTGCACAGAAGCTGTTATCTGTCTGAAGTATTAGAGACTTCTATGCTTGAAAGCTGTTTCCTGCTATATTAGCTGAATTGGAGCTGCGAATTGTAATTCGTAACTGGTGTAATTTTCTGAAACTTTCTAGAGACTCCAAAAAATAAACGTTTTGCGAGTTTCTAGAGATTGTTTTATCAATTGTCTATCCACATGAGCCCCGAAGGGCGGTACGATATGAATACAGAACTGGAAAGATAATTTTTATACTTTAAAGTCGATGAGAGCTATTGGTATATCGTAAAACTATTCCATTTTCAGATGTCTGCAGAATAAACAAAATTTATGATTTTAAGACATTCTGAAGCAAATAGTGTTTCCTTATCTAAGAATTCAGTTGATGAACATTGAATTAGTTTGATGAAATAAATTACTGATATTGGGATTCCTTTACAAGAAAGGATGTTGCAGTTTTGAAGATGATGAAAGATAAAACCTTATTCCACACACTTTGTGGCTTCGTTTGGTTTCATTTGCGTTCTCTTTTCAAGCATGTAAATGAAACCTCTAAATTTCAACTGTGCCCAGATTACAAGGACATCCTTGTCCTTTACGCGTCCCTTCTATACACATTATCTTCGCTTGGTGATTGCCGTTTCCTCAATATTTCAAATTTCTACGTACTTTGATTTCATATTTTATTTTAAATATTTTTGCATCTGATAACTTGAGTTTGCAGTGTCAATAAAAAATTTTACTAGCAAATTAGAAATTTTTCTCAAAACTATAATCCACTTTAACTGCAAATTTTAAATACCGATAACTATCAATATTAAATTCTCTGGTAATTATGCAAATTGAGGATAGGCTATAATACATTTTTTACATTTATTTGTAGGAATATAATGGAATATAAGTAAAAATATATGTATATAGTATATTAAATGTGTATCATAACGGATTAGTGATGTTTGAACTCTGGAATGAATAAAACGGCAATTGATTGATTTATCTGTCCATGGTGGATGATTATATGAGAGAATTCTCTAGAAATTCCTCGAATGAGATAAATTTTATGTCATCATAGATCATAATTCTATTTGTATCAGTAGTTCTTTCAGGATGTTTTGCAGAAACTGGGTAATCATTTAATGAATTAAGAAATTAGTGGATTTAGTTATTAGAAGCTTATCAAAACAAAACTGATTTATCTTATTGAACCTATTCATTGAAAAAATAGAGTCGTTTTTTCATAATAATTTATTCTGGATAATTATAAACCAACATAAAAAACTTTTTTATTTCTTACAGGAGTTTTTTTAAAGCCTGTTAGTTGATAAATTTCATATTTTGTTTTCATTGTGAGAGATGATTCAGGTATACTTATAATAAGTTCAAAAACTGGTAAAAATTTCTTAACTTAAGTATTCATTTCATTTTTCACTGTTGAAAGAGAATTCGTGAGCGCTTATTGCTTTTACTTTATCATATAATTAGATAATTTTCTAGACATTTATGTTCAGAATGCAGTTAATTTTCATATACAAGGAACAATAGATAAATGAAATATATTTTTATAATGAATTTTCCTTTAAAGAATTCCGATATTTTTAATTATATTCGGGCTTCACTTGAAAATTTTAACAAATTATCTGTAATATATTCTGTAAAATTATTATATCCAATAAAGAAAGTAAAAATAATATATCAATTTTGAAGCTTTCTAATGTCCTGATAACTATCAATAAAACTGGTCAAGCACAAAGTTTATCTAAAAGGCTAAATATTAAGAATAAAGTTTCCAAAACTGATTTTACGAATTTTTTAAGCATCAAAGGAAAGATTTATGAAAAATCTTTTTATTTGTATAAGTTTCTTGTTTGTATATCTATCCAAAAACTCTTTTGCAGTATGTAATATCTTTCGAAGACGGATTTTAGCTCATCCTATTTAACTGTGAGCTAAATTTTGATGTTTTTGGAAATAAAGAAATGCAACAAAAACAGTTACTGAATTGCAGCTAGAGTAAACCATGAGCACAGATATCTCTGAACATAGAAAACATCGGCAAGTTGAAAATAATGACAAGAGTTCAGTACTATTGGTACCAGGTAATCTTAGGACTCTGAAAGACGTGGTGTCAAAAATTGTCAGTTTTTTGCCAACTGTTTGTTCAAAAGTTTGTAGAGGAGGAGGGAGTCAGTATTGACCATTTTGAGGCCAATTATTTCGAAGAGATTATCAATTTGACTGATTCGGTCAATGTAAGGATGGACATTGCTACAGTCTACAGTTGACCACAACGAATCCTATCGATACTGCTACGTTTAGTGGTGGCGGGGTGATCGGCTGAACACAAAAAGAAGTTTAAGCCATGCGTATGCAATTGGAAATTAAAACTTTATGATAATAAAACCAAACATTTTTTATCACTCTTATTACTTAATAAATAAAGTTTTTTTTTATTTAATTTACTATTTTTAATACTAAATATCGCTTAAGGGTATCGTGAAGATTCCCCCCCCCCCTCCGAAAAGATGAAAAGGCTAAAAACCATTGTATAAAATAGGAACCGAATATGAATAATAACGACAGAATCCAACTCGTTATCAAACAATGTTCTCTCATTCCCATATTCATTGTTTTCATATAATCCTAGAAATTTTCACATCATCTATTACTTTCTTATAAACACTCGTTTCTTCAAAATAACACAGAAAAAGATTTTTTTTGCAAAAATAAAAGCATTTTTCTTCTGTTCAAATCTATTCTTTTAACATCCATACAAAATATTCCATATGAAACCGTTATTGATTCCTTCTAAGCTAAGATAATACTGCTGCCTGAAGAAAAGGGGAATCACAAACACTTGAAAAAAAGACATTCGGTAGAATAGGTTTTTTTTACAGTGTTTCGGTCGGAATGAGAGGACTGTAAAAACTTTAGCACGAAAGAATATATTCCCACAGGATGGAAGGATAAAGTAAGGTGAGGACATCTTATTGTTCATTGTTGTGGATAAAAACACACACTTCCTTTTTTGGTATTTTATCTATAATAGAACTTATTTAAACATTAGTAATATAACTTTGCAAAAGTATTTACTTAAGTTATACAAATGAAAACAAATCTATTGTAAATTTAAGAAAGGATTATTAAGCTGATTTTTGATAAAATAATACTAATAAATAAAATTCTCCTGGTTATTATCTGTTTGATAAAATAATACTAATAAATAAAATTCTCCTGGTTATTATCTGGTTAAAAAGTTTTTTTCTCCATTTTGATAACATTGGATCACTTCCATTTGAAGAATAGTTTATTGTCCCCATTATTTCTAAGAACGCTTTGGGTAATAGAATGGAAGCATTTTATTTAAAAAGATAAAATAGGATTTTGTGGAAATATTTTTTTAAAAATTTGTTTATAACTCAAAAAGTGCTTATATCAAGGTGGATGGAATTCCAAGTATGATTTAACTAACAGTAACCTCACGGCGTGGTATAGAATGCAACCCGTGGCATGGCATTCCAAGAAGAAAAATTAGCTAGGCATGTTATGCATTGTCAAACAAACATAAAAATATATTTAGAGATTGTCAAAAATAACTACATATCAATTTTTAATGGCACAAATTCAGAAATATTTAGACTTTTAAAAGAGTAAAAATATGAAATGTCCGTAAACAAAACACAGGCGATCCTTTCTAGGATGGATTTCCTTCTTTTCGGTATAATGAGATTTGAATCGCTGTTTAAAATCAGACGTAAACAAAGAAAGCGTAAGCATACCACAACTCTTGCTATTTGCGCATACGCAGTTTGAGGTTTTCTCGCATGCTTGGATAAATTAAAATCACTATTATACGACTCCCCTTTTTATTTTGAGTGGATTTTATTGTACTGAAACCTTTCTCAATAAATGCTCTACAAACTGGTATAAATATCTCCAAATATCCGTTAACTATTTCTCAAGTTTTTGTGGTTCCGACATACAGACGCTTTCTGGAGACTTCATTGTATACTATGTATAGATACCAAATTTATAGATTTATATCAAATAATGAGCAAAATCTCACTCATAGGAAATTTGTCCGTACGGCTGTTCGAATATAATTTGCAATAACAAATGAACGAAAGTAAACCAGACAGATAAAAGAGAATACATTAAATTAACATCTAAAGTTTAGACATCTTCAGATCTTCAGTCATATTCATAAGGAATTGACCAGCCTTCTGAATTTTCAGAAATATGTAAACGTGATAGCCCTAAAAAGCGATGATTTAAATATATTAAGTTAGATATGGGATTACTTGATTATAATTGTTGATCTGTGGGAAATTTTTGTTTAAATCAGTTGCAAGAAACAAGTCTATAACAGAAATTTGATTTTCGGATATTAACATATTAAAATATTTACTAAACGATTAACTATTTACTGCATGCCAGGAATTAATCGCCAAACAACTCACCATCTACTGAGTAACTAAAGTTTCATCATAAATTTACCCAGAAAGGGAATAAAACCGTATTGATGCGAGGCAAAACTGAGTATCACTAAAGTTCAATAACTTTGAAGATTATTTACAAAAATAAAGAATAACCAATATATACTGAAGTGACAGAAGTCATGGGATAGCAATATGCAAATATACAGATGGCAGTAGTATCGCAGCGAAAATGTATAAATGCGCAGGTCGTTTTCCAGAGCTTTCATTTGTGTTCAAGTTATTCATGTGAACGGGCTTTTCGTGATTTATGGCGGCACGACGAGAATTAACAGACTTTGAGCGTGGAATGTTAGTTAGAGCTGGACGCATGGGTCATTCCACTGCGGATATCGTTAGTGAATTCAACATTCCGAGATCCACAGTATCAAGAGTGTGCCGAGAGTATGAAATTTCAGGCATCCCATCCCATCATGGACAGCGCAGTGGGCGACCACCTGCACTTAACGACCGAGACCGCCGACGTCTGTGTAGAACGGTCAATGTTAATAGACACGCAACACTTCGTCAAATAACCGCAGGAATCAATGTGGGACGTACGAGGGACGTGTCCGATAGAACTGTTACGAGCTGATGGTAGAGTTCGAGTGTGGCGCAAACCCCACGAAGCCATGGACCCAAACTGTCAGCAAGGCACTGTTCAAGCTTGTGGTGGCTGCATAATGGTGTGGGCTGTTTTTACATGGCATGGACTCGGTCCTCTGGTGCAACTGAACCGATCATTGACTGGAAATGGTTATGTTCAGCTGCTTGCAGATCACTTGTAGTCATTCATGGACTTCACGTACCCACACAACGATGGGATTTTTATGGATGACAATGCGCCATGTCACCGGGCCAGAACTGTTCGCGATTGGTTTGAAGAACATTCCGGACAATTCCAGTGCATTATATGGCCACCTAGATCGCCCGATATGAATCCCATCGAGCATTTATGGGACATCATCGAAAGGTCCGTTCGTGCCCAAACTCCTGCACCATCCACACTTTCACATTTATGGATGTCTATACAGACAGCAGGGCTCAATATTCCTGCAGAGGACTTCCAACGACTTGTGGACTCCGTGACACGTCGAGTTGTTGCACTTCGCCAGGCAAAAGGAGGACCGACACGATATTAACAGTCATCCCATTACTCTTGTCACTTCAGTGTATATGATAATGAACAACAAATTAAAGACTATAAAAACGAAATAATAAACAGAGAAATTTGTATTTGTTAGAACATAATGAAAGTGTGTGCGTGAAAACTTTTTTAGAAGCAGAATTATTTATACAGGTAAATATTGTTTGAAGTGGAACATAAAAACTCTAGTATGATTGCTATGCTAATAAAATAAAAAGAATATAAAATCAGATGCTAGTTGGCAAATTATTGTAAAAGCCTGCTTGTTATGATAATTACCAAACCAAACAAATCAGAAAAAATAGAAGAGCTTTCAAACACATTCTACATTTTAGCACATTAACAAAAGTGTATTTTAAGCAATAATGTGCTAAGATTTTTTATATTGAAATATATGGTCGAAAGTGTAATATATTACGTACATGTAATTTAAAATACCTGAAAGAATTTTATGGTAATGCAAAAAACAGTGAAAAAAAACCTCGATGAAATAGGGCACCATTTTTGTGAAAACCTTACCTGGTCAGGATTACAACCGCACTTTTCCAAGAATTTATTCCTCTGGACATTACTGGATAAATCTATAGACTGACGACCTTATCTCTAAGTTAATGTTAGGACAGTCATCGAAATTATGCGGTGTTATTTATTCCCACACAATCATAAAAACACCAAATTCTGATAGGCGTATAAAAATTTAAAAATAAGCCGTTTCGGAAAAAAAACACATTTGAAAAATGGCAGAAAGAAAAACATGCAAAGGCAAAAACATACATGCCAACTCCTTTCTTAATTGGTAGTCTTCAGATAAAACGGAATGTAAATCTCATATCTGATGAACATTCAGATGATAATACCCCCTCCCCCCCAGAATATCAAATTATAAATGAAATGATATGTTCAAGAAGAAAAGGTCAGCAATAAAAAACAACTTAGAAATTCTAAAACATCCTCAAGAAATATATATAAATAATAATAATAAACTTTGTGAAATGTTGTCTTTTAGCAATCATGGATTTTTTTTTTGACTTTTGTTCTGCCATATGAGATGACTTACACCATAACTAAATGACTATACTCCATTATTCTATGAGTTTACCATTTAGATGAACATCTGTATTAGTTATGTATTATGTCTACTCTTTTGAATCAAAATACTTTTTTTAAGTGCAAAACAAATAATTAAAACAAAACAGATTGGAATAATAGTCTGCATTAAGATTAGTTATTTCACTGTTTATGTGAATCCACTAGAGATTGAGCGTTGAGTTTGCAGTTGTTCCATGGTGTTTTTGTAATACAATGGTACTTGTGTAATAACCCTACGCCATTGGCAATCTTCTGGATTAATAGCATACCAGTGGGGAATTTTAAGAGTGATTGCCGTACATAGGCAACAACAAAATCATTGGAAATTAATATTTATTGCAATAAACATTTTATTTGGTTTTGTTTGGCAATAAATGATAACTAAAATAAATGTCTTAGGCCATTTTAATTGATGATTAATGTTTATTACAATAAAAATATCTCAAATGATTTTATTTGGTGATGGAGGATTGCAATGAATATATCTCAAAGGATTTTATTTGTATATGGATGATTGCAATACATTATCTCAAAGGATTCTATTTGGATATTGACGATTGCAATAAATATATCTCAAATGATTTTATTTGGATATGGATTATTGCAATGAATATATATCAAATGGTTTTATTTGGAGATGGAGGATTGCAATAAATTATCTCAAAGGATTTTATTTGGAGATGGAGGATTGCAATAAATATATCTCAAATGATTTTATTTGGAGAT
>JAOUZG010051355.1:3586627-3597945 GCA_026289955.1 Argiope argentata
CACACACACACACACACACACACACACACACACACACACACACACAGGGAAAGTCTGAATTAAATGTAGAAGTTGCAAAAAAAAATTAACTGTTAGATCCATTATCACAACTGTCTAGCCATTCTGGAGACTCCACTAATAGATCACATAAGCACCCTATTTCCATAGGGCATATGTTTCCTTAAACCTTTCAATAAAAAATAATTATACATCTAAAAATTGGAGAAAACTTTTTTCAATTATTGTTTTGAAATATTTCACAATTTATATTAATTATGGTAAGATGTTAATAAAAGAATACAGAATTTATATAAAAGAAAAAAATACAAGTAACATTTCAAAATTGAATTTACAAATCTGAGAATGTATAATGCATCGAATTTATCAGTACAATTCATTTCTATGTATATATTAAGAGAGAGCAATGTATTTTATAAACAAAGCGAATTGTCTTCTTCTTGACAATATGTAATTGTGATTCTTTACAAATAAGATATTTTAGCTGGAATTATTTAAAGAATTTAAGTCCTTTTTTACTGAATTTTATATTTTAAAATAATCTGGTGATAATATAAATGTTCCAAACTGTCTCCATATACTATATTTGCCATTCCCAAAGATCCCCAAAAAGAACTAAAATCTTCCAAATATATCCCTAACATTTTGTATCCTTCCGCTTTTTAATATGGTCGGCAAGCAGCCGATATTAAATAAAAGTTTCCCACAGACCGCTTTTAATAGAACTAGGAAGAAATATGCTTGGGCGTACCGTCTAGTAATTTGTCTGGAGGGAAAAGGACTCTATATAGATCATTCATCGGTCTAAAGATTGCTTGCCAATAGTGACATTTGTGCAACAAAGCTGAAGTTTTGGGCTTATCGATTTCATTCTACGAGCTGCTAAAGTGCAATTAATCATTTTCAAGGTAAAAAAACAAAGAATAACAAAAATTGAATAATTTTCCAAACGATATTTATAGCCATTCCCTAATGTATCGGTTCAGATTAAATATACGCTAAATTCCAGGAAAGTTTCAGATTCTAAATATACAAAATTTTTAGAACCCTAGTTATGAATTTTAATCTTTATTCTTATTAGACCTTTTATTAATAATTATAAGCTTTAAAAAGTCAATTATGCGCAATTGCTGGATAAACCTTCTTCTAAACGTTATTTTAATTAATTTCACGATTTATTGCTTCAGATAAAATGTATGCAAAAATATATAAGAACTTAAAAATTTTAAATGCCAAAAATGTTTGTAGAATTTTTATAGTTATAAAGTTTAAAATATATATTACATCTTTTGTTATTATAAGTTTTAAAAAGACATTTATATTCAACGTAGTCGGTTAACATAATATAATTATAAAATATAACGCCATTATGCAAAGCTTAAGTTATCGTTATGAAACTTACCATAAAACACTTTTTTTTATTATGGGTCGTAGAGAAGTAATTTATGCTTATTAGAAACTAGTCACATTTGAAGATAATTCATTTGCATTGTTTAGTTGTTTACGTTTAAGTTTAGATAAATAGTTCGAGATTATAAGAGAAAAACAATGTTGAAGTATTCCATTTGAACTACTTGATTTCTCAAGTTTACCGTAACACCGTTTTTAGTTAGTTTAAGTTTTAAATTTTACGTTAGCAACGTTAGCAATGTTGTTTAAAGATCTTTTAAAGATTCATTTACAATCAGACAGATAATTCATTTCCTTTATTACTTAAAATGAATTTATTTCAATTGAAATTTATTTTAAAGATTGTGCATGGTTTTAAAAGTGAAATTATTACATGTTTGAAATAGCAAACTATGTTAAAATAAACACGGAACATATATAAGAAATGTACATATGAAGTATACACAAATTATACTAGGAGATACTAACAGGTAAGCAGATAGAAAATCAACTACTAATCAAAACGGAGTAGTTGCAAAATAAGTGTCAGCTCTAGGGTTCTAATAGCTCTTGGATGTTTTCTCTTGTGTGAGTATTTTGTCTTTTATAAGTACCAGACAAGGTATGTTATTCTCTAGAAGAATCTTCAGATCTCGGATCCTAACAGAACATTGTACTTAATAGTTCATTATGGGATGATACTTCCAAAGACAGAATAGGTTCTCCTGTCAATATTTCGATTTTTATAGGCTATAGACAAGGTATGTATATTTTTTGTTAATTCTTTTGATCTCGAATCCTAACGGAATAAGAACCAAAATTTCTAGATTGTTTAGAGCCTTTATTCTGCCACCAAATTCCTCTGTAATAAGTGGTCAAAAAATCGAATACATCATCACCGAAATTGGAATAAATTGTCTGATTTCCTTTTAGTATTAAAACTCCCTGAAAATCTGTTAGTTATAGTGAGAATAATTATTTAAGGAAATAGTATTATAAATTCGTAATTCTATTATCTTAGAATGATATTCTAAGGTAACAAATGGAGAAGGCTTTTTAACTCCTACGAGATAAATATAAATAGTAAAAAGAAACGAAAAATGATGTTGAATTTGACAATTTGTCTCTATGAATTATATTAAAATTTGTAAATATATCAAGAAAATATATTTGATATTTAACTTTATAAATTATTGTAACGACCTATATTTCATCTATTTTAAGGACAAGAGAAACCGAAGCAGAAAAATAAAAGCAAAAATAAATCTATTTGAAACTGAAAAAAAAAACATCTGCTTGCTTTTATTTGTGTACTCATTTTTTTAACTTTATGATTTTCTCTGAAATGGTTTTTCTCTTTCTTTTTTTACATTCAGGTTGGGAGATTATTTAAATTTACATGATCTGAATACTCGAGGTTTTAAAAATTTCTAGAATAAATAGTTTTCCTTTGCTCTAACCGCGTAAAAAGCTATCGGAGATTGTTCTTTCTACTTCTTTTGAAAATTTTCTTGTAAGGCTTCTCGGAAAAGGATGTTACGCTATTGGCTAGTATGGGATGTTGCCAAAAATAGAACAGAAATAAAAGTGGTGCCTAAGCAACGGAAATGGATGTTCCTCGAGTTTTGAAAAGTCACAATGTATTATGTTTTCCTATTATTTGTAAAACTGCCAAAACAGAGGTGAAAACTGCATTTTTCTTGATCCGTATTAAGCTTTTAATATAATGAATATGTCAGTTTTAATTAATGGATTAACTTTAGAAATACATAATTTTAACATATTTTAGGAATAAATATTATTATGCAGTTCATCTTTTAAAACTGGACAAAGACAGATCTGGAAATATTTTGTCTTTCAGACTGCAAAAGATAATATGTCAAAAATAGCTGGAGTGGTCTCCTCAAAATTTTCTCGCAAATTTTGTACTTTAGGTAAGGTAGCGAGCATATTGCTTAATATTGGTTAATAATAGCTATGAAATTAATATCTTTGACGCGAATTTGTCTGAATTTTTACTAAATTTATCGTGGAAATATATATTTCGATATGCATGTATATCAATCGGTATTCGGTATATATTTATATGCGTTGGCATTTGGTATATATGTATTTGCGTCGGTATTCGGTATGTATGTATATGAATCAGTATTCGGTATACATTTTTAAGTGTCGGTATTTGGTATGCATGTATATGTGTCGGTATTCTGTATGTAGGTATATGTATGGGTATTGGATATGTATGTATATGTGTCTGTATTCGGTATGCCTGTATATGTGTTGGTAATCGGTACGTATGTACATGCGTTGGCATTTGGTATATATGTATTTGCGTCGGTATTCGGTGTGTATGTATATGTATTAGTATTTGGTATATAGGTTTATGTGTCGGTATTCGGTATGCATATATTTGCGTCGGTATTCGGTATGGATGTACATGCGTTGGCATTTGATATATATGTATTTGCGTCGGTATTCGGTATGTATGTATATGTATCACTATTCGGTATGTATGTATATGTATCACTATTCGGTATATATGTTTATGTGTCGGTATTGGGTATGTATGTATGTATATGAGTCGGTATTCGGTATGCCTGCATATGCGTCGGTATGTAGGTATATATACCGGTATTCGGTATGTAGGTATATGTATCTGTATTTGGTATGTATGTATAGGTATCGATATTCGATATGCTTGCTTATTCGGAATATACATGTATCCTAAAAATATGTATTTCTAATTTTGTCGATCTATGAACACCAACTCTTTACACTAAAACCACAGCTACAATCAGAAGGTAACATACTGAATCTCATTGATTTACGTCCTTGCCTGTATGAGTTACATTGATTACATATAAACGAAAGTTCAAACTGAGAGACAGTTAAGTGTTTGACAGATTTAATTTAGAATTTCCTGCAAATCTGTAATTTAGGTGCCAAACCTGTGAAACAAATTTTACTTTTACAGCTTATACCATTTTGCAGTCCTAGAAATTTCCTGTAAAAAAGTTATTTTTAACTTGATAAAAATAATCAAATAAAGTCATAAATTTATTTGACAAATTTAATCCATCTGGTTCAAAAAGTGGTTTTGAGTTATCGGGTTCAGAGACTAATAGATAGATTCCCGAATCAGTTTTTTTTACCTTGGGAAATCTGAAACTTAGAATGTCATGAAAACCACAAATTTGAATTTTGTGAAGCTCAGAATAATTCTTCTATCATTCTTCATCTCTTAAAAGTGATTATATGCGTTTAAAATTCTTTTGATTTTACGATTTTATATCGCTAATTGATGAAAAATCCCCAACCATATTTCTGGCAGGGTATTATTGTATTTGCATGTCTTTGCTGAATAAAGGACAACAAATAATGGATGCCAATAAAATTTCATTTTATCTCTATAAGCTTGAATGTAATATCTCTATGTTGAATTTAATTCATGTTTATAAGAATATGTCAGATGCAAAATGCATTTTTTTTCAAATCTAATAAATATTTTTCATTAAGTAAAAAGACGGCTCATCACTACAAGAATAGTCATGAACACTTGTATATCATGAGCAATGAATAATTATTAATGTACGCAATATGATATACGGTGCTTTTATATGTTTTCACGAATTAAATATATGTTTCAACAGAAATGCTTTGTATCCACATTTGTACTTTTAGAAGCATTATCATTAAATCTAAATGTTTTTATTTGGCGTTACAATGTATGTGAGCATATGCATAATATTTTTACCATTAGATCAAATCTAAAAGTTTTTACTTTATGGTATGCTATATGTATGTATATGCATGATATTTTAATAAATTTCTTGATTTAAAATACTCATAACTTATCATAATTTAAAAAAAAATAAATAGAATTAATTGGCACTTAGAGGAAGTATGTGCAAAGGAATTCTACCATCCTCATTCTTAAAATCATCTTCTATAAAAAAATATCCGGAAGAAACCATTTAAATTTTTTTCTTAAAATCACAATATCTTTCCTTTGATTATTTCAATGTTTCCAAAACCAAGATATAGAAATTATTTAAAACATACAGTTATTTTTAATGAGCATAAAATAATATGAGGGAAATATCTGTCAATTAAAACATACCGTAATTTCTAATTAAACAAGGGAAATATTTAATGTAAACCATTATGAATATTTCATTATAATATCTGCTATTGCATTAATTTAACCACTCTGAATGAATTGATTAAATATTGTAATTACGCTCTTTCGAAAGTCATGCATTTCAGTCATTTGAAACGCAGTTATTTTAATCAGGTAAACTTGTTATTATGGGAACATCTGGATGTGGTCCCGATGCATTATTCAGAGAAAATCTTTGTGAAATTGCATTTAAGATGCCATATGCCCTGAATTAAAACAAGTTAAATGAACTGATTATTCCAAAAAAATTCTATTTTATTTTATTCTTTTAAATGTTGGAAGGAAGAAATGTTGCAAGAAAATAAAATAAAAAACATATCTCTAGAATTTTAATTATTTTACTAAACAAATCAAAATTATTAAGTAAAAAGAAATATTCTAATTAAGAAATTATTCTAAAATTTCCAAGGTCAATATAAATAACGACTAAACGAAGCTATATTGTATTTGCCTCAAATAAGATATAATTAGCTATGTGGAATATTTGGTTTAATCAAGAAGGCATCTCCGATAATTAACTTAAGAAAATAATGCAGAACATTATTTTTCAATCTCCTAATAGGGAAAATAGCATAAAGAAAATTCATTTTGAGACTAAAAATAGCTTCTCTCACATTCTTATCTGTTTCTCAGCTCTTTTTCATCATTTTATTTATTATTTTTTATTATTTTGGTGACTGACTTCTTTCTTCTTCTTTTGTAGTCAGACAGAGGGATTATTTCAATTTGCATAATTTTGAATATCAGATCTCCAGAATTTTTGGAGCGGAGACTTTTGTTTCTCCTTCTGCGTTCAATGAGATCACAATTTTTTTGTTTAATAAAGCAAATAATAATTAGAATTAAACATATTTCTAATGATATAAAATTTAGCTATTTCATTCCTTAAAAAATATTGATGTAATGCATTTTTTTAAGATTTATCTTAGTTATACAGTAAAGGATTTTATAATTATTAAAAATTAAATTATTATTGTTTTGAATTTTTAATCATTTTACAAATATTAACCATATGCTTTTTCTTCTATTTTAATGAAAGAACATTATTTCTTTTTTTCTAAAATTCATAAATTAGCTCTATTTTTTAGATTTAATGTTTGTAGTAAACTAAATTTAAATCATTTGAATAATCTAATATTTACTTACAAGACTGAAAACACCGATAATTATATTTCGGTTGGACGTATACTCTGCAGAGGAGTGAATTATGTTTCTAATCTTACATGTCTGCCTTCATAATTTGCTTTAAAATAATAAATAAAATAATAAACATATTAGGTTGGGGAAAAAGAAATCATTTATTATTTTACATCAATCTACTGAGAAAATAATGGATTAATTTTTCCAATATTTTCAAAAATTCCATATCGAAAGAAATCCCTTATTTTCTCGTTAAATGGCTATAAAATAATAAAGGATTTCTTTTTCCCCAATCTAATAAAATTAAATAATAATTGTCCTTTTCAGACACTCATAAGAAATGAGAAAAACATATAAATTTGGAATCGTGAAATCATAAAAACGAGCACAAAGCAAACCATTAACAGCAACTTTCATTATTACAGATTTTGAAGTCATCCAGACTGTGCGACCATTCTATTTTCATGGGACGAGTATTACCCCCCCCCCCCACTTAACTAATAAAACAACCGTGTTCTTAACAATCCAAGAAAATGCTTCGTCACTTAAGGCTTTTAAATATTAAAAAAAATGTTAGTTAAATTAAAATTTCTGAAAACACTCATACAGAATCTATTGTAATAAAAATGAATTATTTTACATCTAATATTTAAAATCTGCATCTAGAAATCTGTGAAATCTATAAACCATTGAATTTATTAATAGAATGAATTGCTCTCTATATAAAAAAACTAGAACAATGTATTCTATATTCAATTAGAATTGTATTCTTCTTGATAATATATAATTTGCAATTATTTACAAATATATTCCAGTTACAATGATTTAAAGTATATAAACCCCTTTTCATAAATTGCATATTTCAAGATAATATTATAATAACACAGATTTTATAAACTTTTTATATATTGTCTATTTATCACCAAAAGGTGCCAAAAAGAGTTATAACTCTTCGATTATATCCCTATCATTCCGTGTCCTTCCACTTTTCAATGCGGTCTGCAAGCAGTCGATATTAAATAAAAGTTCCCCACAGACTGTCTTCAATAGATGTGAGGAGAAATATGTTTGGGCGTTCTCTCTATTATTTTGTCCTGGGGATATAAAAGACCACTTTACAGATCATTCATCGGTTTGAAGATTGCTTGCCAATACTCACATCTGTGCAACAAAGATCAAGTTTGGGTCTTATCGATTAAATGCTATAAGCTTCTAAAATGCAATTAATCATTTTCAAGGTAAAACAAACAAACATTACCCGCAATAAAAAATTACTGAATAATCCTTCTTTTATACGCTATTTATAGCAATTTTAGAACTTATTGGATCAGATAAAATCTATGTAAAAGTACATAAAAGCTTTAAAAATTTAAATGACAAAAACATGTTAGAATTTTTTATGTAATAAAATTAAATTTTTTTTCATATTTCATTGTTTATCATTATGAAGTTTAAAGCAAGCCTTTATGTACAACGTAGTTTGTCAACAGAACATAATTATATAACATATTGTAATTTAACACAAGGTGTTGCTATGTAAATTCTGTGTAGCTATATAATATAAACGCTATATTTTATTATTGAATAGAAAAAAATTATTATTTTTATATACAAGTTAGCCGGGATAGCCTGGTTGGTAGAGAATTGTACTCGTACTGCTTAGGTTCCGAGTTCGAAACTCACCGGCCAAAAGATTCCCCGAGTTTGTGGTGGATGGTGCTCTTTAATTTTGTCATGGTCGCAAAGTCCTCCATGTCCAGAGTAACACCACTGGGGGGGGGGGTACTTGTCAGAGTTGATCGTTCTCTTTTCCATTCATCTTAGATTATTTCTGTTGTAAATTATAATCTAAGATGAATGATGTTCGCCCGCTAAAAAGGGGCTGTGACGTGTGTGTGGCTAAGTCGTACTTTTGGCCCTAAATGGAGCTACATGTAAAGTAAAAGACTTATATCACCGCTTTAAATCTGCCGATATATCAGCTGAGATTGCGGATGGCAAGTACCTTAAGTTACAACAACAGAAACTAGTTACATCTCGATATCACTTATTTGAAGTGTTTGGTTATGTTTAATTTTAAATAAATAATTAGAAATTATATAATAAAAATAATGTCGGGACATTCCCTTTGAACTACTCGCTTTCTCACGTTTATCGCAGATATTATTTAATTGCAATTAGCTCATCTAATCAATTAGGTTCTATTTACAATAAGGCAACAATTTGCAATAAGAAAACTCCTTTGTGGCACTATCAAAAATAAATGTGTTGCTACGAAAAATTATGTCGGGGGTTAAAACTATTTCTTAAGATGGAGTAATAGCACAGTAGAACTCTGCTCGTCAACTCATGAAGGGATTGTATTCCCAAAAGCGATCCTTCCGTTTGCGTTTTACTTTTCACGTGTTCCATGCAAAGTATGCAATTTTCCAGAAGAATCTTCCGATCTCGAGCCATAAGAGATCATTTAGATAACCAGCTCATGAACTGATTTTACTTCAAAGTGTAAACCGTTTCCCCGCGAACGTTTCATATTTCATAAGGTTTTTATAACGTATGTAATTTTCCAGATTAACCTCCATATCTTGAGTCATAACAGATTTTGATCTCTAGTTCACAATCAAATATTATTCCAACGAAATTATTGACTCTTTTTGAGTGTTTTTCCGTTATTCTAAAGCCAAATTTGGCGATAAGTCTACAAGTTATTGAATGTACAGTCGCCAAAATCGGAATGAATGTTCTGTCATTCCTTAAATAACGCTGTAAATCTCTTAATTATCGTTATTGTTGTTGTTACATATGTCACTTGCCATGGACTAGCCCCGTTGATAGTTATCAGCAGATTTTAAGCCGAATGGAGCGTCTCTTGTTTTTTAAAGCAGCGCCAACTAGGGCCAAGAGTACGACTTAGCTACACACTCAACACAGCCCCTTTTTAAAGAACAACACAGTCACACATCTCCCAGATAGCACACCGAAGAACAAGCATGCCCGAACCAGGACTCGAACCCAGGATTTCCAGAACTTGAGGAGGACGCGCTACATCTGTGTCAGAAAGCCGGCTCTTAGTTATCGTGAAATTAATAATGTAAGAAAATAGTATTACAAATACATAGCTTTAATATCTTAGAATGATAGTGAAAAATAGCAAATGATGGAAATTCCTCTACAACTACAAGATTAATAAAAATAATAAAAAAGACACTACATTTGCGAAAACAATGACTTTTTTAACAATAACAAAATCTATAAATTAATCAAGCAAATATCTTTTATAATTAATTTCAAAAGAGAATGTATTGACCCATATTTCATCTTTTTAGAGACAATGGAAGCAAAAAAAAACAACAAAGACAAAAATAAATCCATTTGGAACCGAAAAAACCTTTTGTACATGTTTTCATCTAGAAGTTTATTTATTTTTGTTTCCATTAGCGAACGGACTTTTTTTCAGTCAGGTTGTGGGCATTATTTAAATTCACATGATCAGAAAACTCGAGGTCAAAAATTTCTGGAATAAATATGTTTTTTTTTTTGCTCTATCCGCTTAGAAAGCAACCGGAGATGGTTTCTGTTATTTCTTTTGAAAATTCTCTTACAAGACTTCTTGAAAAGGATGTTACGTTATGGGCAAGAATAGGATGTTGCCAAAAATAGAAAATAAATAAAAATGATGCCTGAGCAACGGAAATGAATGTTCGACGAATTTTGGAAGGTTAGAATGTATTCCTATTATTTATAAAACTGCCAAAACAAAGGAAAACAATAATAAAACTTCATTTTTCTTAATCTGTTAGAAATTTAAAAGGATGCATATGAATCTGTCTTTGTTTCAATACATAAAATTTAGAAATTTATAATTTCAATAAATTTTAAGAATAATTAAAAGGCAGAGCATCTTAAAAACGGGTCAAAGATAGACTTTGCAATAGATTGCCTTTCAGATCGTAAAAGGTTACGTGCCAAAAACAGTGGGGATAGTATTTTCGACATTTTTCAATAACGTGTTTTCTTCCTCACTTGTATAAAATTTTGGACCTTGCTTAAGAATGAAATTGTCTGACATTGATTAATAATAGTTATAAAATAAAGATCTTTGGTTTGAAACTAGCTTTATCTCGCAATTTTTCAAGACAAAATGTATTTTTCCTGTCTTATTTTTGTGGATCGTTGAGCATCAAAACTTAAACGAAACTACAATTGTTGTCTGAAGATGACATACTTTATTACATTAATTTGCGCCATAGCATTTATGAGTTATAGCATCTGCTTAGGTACAGATCAACGGACGATGAAACGTTTGACAGATTATGTTGAAAACTTAATACGACTGTACAGTTGAGATGCTAAATCTGTGCAACGAGCTTTATCCACATCTGCATGTAGGCTAAAATACATATCGGTGGATGGTATGCCTCTGACATATTTTGTTTAAAACTTGATACGAATCTGCAATTCAGATGCTAAACCTGTGTAAAACGTTTCGTATACATCTGCATGTATACTAAGGTACAGAATAGTGGAAGGTGATACGTTTGACAGATTTTGTTTAAAACTTGAGACGAATCTATATTTCAGATGCTAAACC
>JAOUZG010051355.1:3603754-3619825 GCA_026289955.1 Argiope argentata
TGAAAATGTAATCATAGGGTAATGATGTATATTTTTGAGGGATTTTTACTCACGAGTTATTAAAATATCAGCGAAAATTACCAAGAATAATCTTTATTGTGTTTTGAAATTCATATAATTACATGTACACATTATTATTACTTAAATTACATTTATCCCACATAAAAGTATAATGCATTGTAACGACAATAATTCCCACTCAAAAGTGATAGAAAGATGCCGATTTTATTGCGTATGAAAACGCGTATCAGATATTCGCAACAAAAGCCACAAAATTCACAGCGAATTAACTCTACTTAATCCGCTAATTTCAAATAATAGCGAAGCTACAAATCCGCGTAGCAGCGAGAGAAGAGACGGTCTCTCTAGCTCAGCTAATCACGTAGCTTGTTGTCTGAACTCAACTGAACTTCCCGCCTTTAAGGCGTGTCTTAAATAGCGACCTACTGTAGTGGGTGGGTCAAACATAGGAACGGCGTTTTTGTTGAAGCTAAGTGTGGAAATTTCTCCAACATTCCATAAAATTAAATATTTATTTCTTAGAAGCTACAACACATTTTAGCGTATAGTAATAGCCATTAGCGACCTCATTATACCGCCAACGCACCTATATTGCCAAATTGGCGATTTTCGGTTGTAAATTCTCTTAGAACGGCCTTTTCTCGCTTACGTTACAATTAATTTTAAACAATTAAACTATTTACAATATTTACACAACAAAGCATAAATATTTGAAATATTTACATCAAATTTAGACAAAATTCATAAGAGTATCTTGTTTTCTTATTAAAAAGATCAATATCCATGACACATGTTATCCAAAAAAGGAAGACAGGTTCCTGTTTAATAGGGGCACACATATATTATATACTAGAGATTTAGCAGAGACAGATGCATATTATGTGCTAGACAGCAAATCATCTCATGTATAGCTAATACAACGACCAATTTGATCATTTGTCTAGAGAAACCAAGTTACTAAATGACCATTTTGCTCCAGAAAAAATCTTTGAAAAAGTATCAATAGTTACCAGTACCAAGAGGGCTTTCAACAAAAAGATAACGTTTATTAAGTAATTTGCTCGGGAACCATCATAAACATATCAATAATTATTTTACACCAGGACATGTTTTTAAAATATTAGAAATACTTGGTAATCCATTTAATTGAAGACAATTGAAATTATCGATATTTGGGGAATTTTACAGTAGTTTTTCTCACTTATATTTAAGATTATGTTTGAAAGAACTGTTAATTTTCTCAAAATTTGACGATGATATCTTTACCCGACCTTTTTAAAAGCGTTGTTTCGACAAGCTGCCATTCTATATTTTATGCAGGTCTAAAATCCAATTTGTGTTTGATGCTGTCCAATCTATATTTGATGAAGGTCTATATGTCAATCTGTGTTTTTCGCTGGTCAGTCTATATTTGATGCAAGTCTAGATTAGATTCCTATCTGTGTTTGAAGTTGATCAATCTATATTTGATGCAGGTCTATATGTCAATCTATATTTGATGCAGGTCTATATGTCAATCTATATTTGATGCATATTTATATGTAAATCTATATTTGATGCAGATCTATATATCAAACCTGTGTTTGATGTTGGACAATCTATATTTGATAAAGATCTAGATTCCAATCTGTATTTGATGTTGTTCAGTGTATAAATGATGCAAGTCTAGAGGTCAATCTGTGTTTGATATTGTTCAATCTATGTTTTCTGCTGTAGACGTAAGACCATATTATTGTCTATATCTTCTTTGTACAATTACGATAGAATTGTTAGGATAGGAGAGATCATTTTTATAAAAATAAAATTTATTCTGACGTATTAACACAACAGTATAAATCCATCCCACGAGCTAAGCCTGGCCTCGTGCCGACGATCGGGAGAAAGAGTAGTGAATGCTGATTCTGATTGGATATTAATCTGGTTTTTTATTATGATTTGCTTTGCGATTAAAATTACGATGAAAGATAATAGTTTCTTGTTACGTCGCACTAGACCTGGATCAGCTCGTAGGTTACATTGCTTTGTATTCACTACAGAATAATATTTCGCATTCTTCTGTATTAAGAACACGTTTTTAGCTATATTCCACCTTTTCTCTTATGATTCAGCAAAAATACGTGAAAATTTTCCATCGCATTTCCTTCACGATGAATAGAACTTCCTATTTTTTTCTGCTATTCTAATCAAACATAATTTAACATTTATAGTCGTTTGCTAGAAGATCAATCATTCAGAACTTCTCTTTAATGTTACGTATCTGTTACCAAAATAAAACCTTAATTTAAAAATAATAGCTGCAATGCAAAAAAAAAAACATGGTAAACTTTGTATTAAAATCTCAAAGGTAAATATAAACAATACGAGAAGAAAATTATGTTTTGCGAAACAAAACCGCAAGTAGCAATATGATATCTTAAAATTAATGAAGCAGGTACCCTTTGTAATTAACTTCGGGAAAGAGTGCACGAACATATTTTTCATTTTCTCCAAGGAGAAGAAAATAAGAACATTCATTTGAGACTAAAAATAGAAGCCTCGTCATTCTTGCTGCCTTTTTTGTTTCTTTTCTCTCTTCTTCCCTTCTAAGTGATTTGTGACAGAATCTTTTCTTCGGCGGAATTATTCAAATTTATAAGATCTGAATGCAAGGTTTTAAGAATTTTTGGAATGAGAATCGTTATTCTTTTTTAGAAAGCATAAAGATGGCATGTATTTAATCTTTACTGAAAAATTTTAAGAATTCTTTAAAAGAAATAATATAATATGGTCGTGGGAAATTTTCAAGACAACAATCTCTTTCTTATTTAAATACGCCGTATTCTGTTTTAATTACAATACAGCATTATAAAAATATTCGAATTATCTCGAATCATCTAGCCAAAAGCGAAATATTAATAAAATTGTTACAAAAAATTACCCGGTGGATAAAGAATTCCATCAAAATCGAAATGGTATAAAAACTTTTTTAATTTGGATGAAAACCTGGAACCCATTTGCACAACACAGATGACGTTTACACAGAAACAACACTTGTTGTTTACTTGCAGTAAACAGCAACACGAAAGCAGCAGCTCGCTAAAAAACCGAAGCAGAACAAGGCGTTCATTGAAAACGAACACTTCAAAAAGAGACGTCCCTCAATTACTGGCTTGAGCTCAACTCAATAGCAACTCTTTCTACAACACTGACTTTCATTTATCTCTCTGGTACCATTTCCGGCTATCATCAACTCTTTCGGGTTTAGATAATTCATGTTTAGGCATAGAATGTTCTAATTTAAAAACGAAGCCCAAATTCTAATGAAGTTATCAATAAGATTCTTGAATATTCTAGATTTTTCATTACTTTCATCACAGTCTCGCCAACTATCAATATTCGCCACTTTCTTCGCCAAGGCTGGATGATATTGTGTCGGCATCCATTTAGCATTAGTATACCAGTAAAACTATCTTTCTTTCAGGGCGATTTATTGCTCAGGGAAAAAATACTACAATATAATAGCAATTTCTTTTAAATTTCAGTATCACGTTAACGTAAACGAATTGCGTTTAAAAGGAGTTCGAAATTGGAATTTTTTTAAAAAATAATTCTCCTCCTTAATGATTTGTATTTAATTTCAATATTCTTTTCATCGTCGTATGACTATATGTAATTTATCTTTATGAAGTCACTAAATATTTCTGGTATTGTTGAATAAGAATACATTAATATAATTACATTTGTTGGGCTATTTATATAAATAATAATCACATTTCATGTAAAGTTATATCCCTTTGCATTAAATTTTTTGTATCAAAGTTGATTTTAATAATTTTAAAAAGTTGCAGAATGCCACTGACATTATTAATGTTAGCAAATAAAATGCGTGTAATATGACGAAAACAATGAAAAATAAATATTAAAATGAAATCTGCTATGCATATTTCAATGCATCACGTTAGAACATAATTCTTGAACAGCCTAGCACCATATGATCGTGCGAGTTAAGTTATATTTTTATTCATTTTAATTGTTTCATCGAATGAGTCACTATAATGTTGCGAACGATTCAAAAAAATTTGTCTCGCATTTATTGTTTAAAAGAATATCGCATTTCGTATTTATTTCATATCATATGATCACGTACTCAAAAGGAAATTTTCTATGTTTTATTTGCGGTAGTCACTAATTTTTTTTATAATCATTGTTTTTGTAAATGCAATGGCAATGCATTATTAAAAGCTGATTTTTTGAGATGCTCGTGCAGTTAATAAAACTTTTATTTTTTGCCTACAGATTTTTGTTTACACCAAAAACCCATTCCAAAAAACAACATCATGTTTTGACATGTTAAAAATTAAATGTGATTTTATATGCTTACCGTTGTCATCATGAAGCTATATTCTAGTGAATTGCTTTACACGCGATTATATTGTCATATTTAACAAGAGAATGGAATTATAAAGGAATGTTTCAAACTTACAATAAAATATATGTTAGAACCTGCAGATTATCTATCAGTCTATCAAATACAAAAGAATATATGTTAAAACATGACGATATTATTCATATCTGTCATATCTTGCATTGTACTTATATGATAAATTCACTTTCATGATGTAATCAGTGATACGGAAAGTATTAATAATATAATTAACTGTTTATTCAGTAAAGCACCAATGCCTTAAGCCATTTAACTCAAGTAAGTGTCATCTCTGTCACATTCTTGCTCGTTTCTCTACTTCAAACTTAAGGCACTTTGTATTCTAGCGTGAGTTAGCGTGCCTTTCGGTCGCCGTGAAAGTTACACAAGTCATGAATTCCCGCTTGCATGCTATGTTTGAGTTAAATTAAATAAAAATTCAAGTCATGAACTACAGTCGAAGTATACGGTCCTGTTTTAGGAGGCAACCGAATTTGAAATTTCGTTTTATAAATTATTATTTTTCCAGAAAAAAAAAATTGATTTCACATTAAAAAAATATCTTCTAGCACACATTATAATTACGAAAAATGTTAATTTTGATGAGATTATTTCCCTTGTTGTTGACTGAATTTAGTAGCAAACTTTTCAGTATTACACAGCAGAAATTATTAGTTTAATTTAGTTATTTTATCATCCCCTTTTAAAGCAACACTAGGGCTACTTTGGTAAGGATGTCGTAATAGTAAACTTTGGTCCAATTAATAATAGGTCCAATCCGTGCATGCGTGTGCGTGTGTGTGTCCGTAAAATTTGGACAAGTTCACACTCACAGCGTATACAATGCATTTTAAGTGGAAAATATTCGTAAAGAAAATTATGGATTCTATTTAATATCTCAAAAATCTGGAGCCCTATTTATAACAGATGATAAAATTTGATGATCAAATATCATCCATTCTTGCAAATTTGTTGGTACAAATATCCATATAAATTCAATAAGCATTTTTTTTCAATTTTACAAAAGTTTTTGCAATTCAGATTCTCAATATTTGATGCTATTTTTGTAACAGAGGGTGCTGAATTTTATTTAAATGTTCTAAAACAAAGTAAATGCTAGGTTTCAGAAAAACAGTACGTTAACAGGCATTTTTAATAATAGACTTATTGCTATGGATTATACAGGTTTACTGAAGATGCTATATAAATGGGACAGTATAATTTCAGCGTATGCGTGGGAAGGTTCAAAGTCAATATCAGCCAAGCGTTTTCTTTTGATCTTGTGATCAAAATGTATCAGGAATATGACCAACGTTAAAGCATTTTGATCACAAGATTTGATAATACAGATACTTAAACAAAATAGATTTTGAGTGATAAATCCAACAAAAATAATATATACACACAAAATAATAGACATATCTTACAGATTTATGACAATTAAGTGCATGGAGATTCGAGATTTTTTAATATCAGCGTATGTGTGAAAAGGTTCAACATCAAGATCAATATCTGCCACGCGTGTAAACTAATGTTATAATCAAAATTTATCAGAACTTTGAATAACATTTTTTTAACATCTAAACATGTTAATCATAATTGATATTACTGATACCTAAACCAAATTAATTTTGAAGGGTAAATCCTTTTGAATGATAATCCTTTTAAGCAACATAAAACAGAAAAATCAGAACATCCTTTTATCTATTTTATAATTAACTAAAAATATTCCTTTAAATGAATTTTATTCAAAGTTATTCTTGCAATAATTTTTTTTATTTTACCAGATATATTTTTTTAATTTTAAATTTATTTATAATTTTTGAAATTTATGCACTTATTAATAACTATGCAGAAGCAAAAAAAAAAAATATAGCGGATTACATTCATGCAATTATTAATGATTATATAGAAAAAAAAAGCCTTATTACGGATAATATTCATCAATCTTATCTCATAGAAAATGTTACTTTCTTAATTCACTTTTAATAAGAAAGAGAAAAAAATCTGAGACATTCTAAAAAAAAACGATTTTTTCTTAGACTAATTAAAATTAATTATGTAAAAACCCTTTATATATACATTTAAATAATAATTTAAAGAAGCTCATTATAGCAAATTTAAATACTTTTATTCTTTATTCGTGTAATGATAATACTTAAATCAGCAATGTCAGTTGATATCTTTTTAAACATGGAATAAGAGTGTTAAAATCCTAAGAAACATTTATTAAAAGAAATTTTCTTACGAAGACTTTAAGTACTAACTATTTAAGTCCATTTCCAGATGTAAGATGGTAAGCAAAGAATAAGCCTTCATTAAGTAACTTTATAAAATTACTTTTTAATATTATGCTAAAACTAAGTATATTTTAATTTAAATTAATTTTTACTTTCTAATATTTTATTTAATACTAACGCAAATATAAAGGGATTTTAAATAAATTCTTTTTTATAAATTTTCTACAAAATGTATGAATTCCTTATTACAAATTTATTCTCGTCAAATGTATGGACTCAGAATTCCTTTGAATTAATATAATGACAAGTACATTCTAAATATAGAGTAATTACGGTACTTACGTACTATACCGTCCAACTATATCAGCAAAATTTGAAGCCGTCGCCGATTATGGCAATCCGGCAATGGTGTAATCCGTTGATCTTTATCGCCAAATATAAATCCGTCGCGAATGAATTACTAAATCGTTGGTGATAGGAGGCGAAGACGGTATAATACGTGAGTATCGTAATTACATGGAAATAAATAAAATTGCAAAATTGTAACACATTGAAAAGATAGAGTAACTCAAATTGTAACCTTACATGCATGGCATTAGTTAGGATAAATCAAAACATATTATCAAACTTTTGATCAAGTTATTTCGTTTACAATTTTCTGGTGAAACGTAAGAATATAAGAAAGGCATTAATAGATATTATAGTAGGTTTTAATACATCTTATGAAAGTAGGTTTTAATACATTTTATCATTTACTTTATGGATTGTTTTATAGATTTTTCGGTTTTACATCAAGCTCAGGTTAATTTCTTAGATTTTTGTTTATCATAACATCCGCAAACTGTTTTCCTCCTGAACTCCAGTGGCTGTATCTATTATCCATTTATTGTATACTCTTCTAAAACATTGAAAAAAAGAGGAAGAAATCCCAAATAGGACTTGCATCCTCCATCACAAAAGGACTTGCATAAATATGTATTACATCCATAACATAGGACATGTGATAAATAAAAGTCCATAATCAAGTGTTTGATCAACAAAACTACATTTACCGTTTTATGATAGAACATGCATACCAAACATGCATTGATATATTTTTTTAGGTATTACTGTATTTTGTAAAACGAAGAAGAATTTATAACATGGAATGTTTTTCAGTTATTTCGATTTTATATGGATCTCTAAATATTTCATTGATTTTGGTTTATTATAACTTTTACAAGATTATTTCCCACTAAACTCCAGTGATTCTACCTACCATTTAATCATTGCATGTTTATCTTTAAACTTTATATCCAAAAAACAAAAATCAAACCGACATCCTTTCACAGGGGATCTGGGCATCCTGGGTTCGAGTCCCGGTTCGGGCATGGTTTTTCTTCATCTGTTCTATATATGATATGTGTGATTGTGTCATCCCCCATCCTCCTGTAAAAGGTGCTGTTCAAGCGAATGTGATGCGTGATTAACTAAGACCTACTCTTAGTCCTAGGTGGTGCTACTTAAAAAACAAGAGACTCGTTTTCGGCTTAAATGAACTTGTTCATGGCAACTACCATTAGAAACAACAAGAGCAACAACATAATTTTGAATCATTTGTTAAACGAAAATTTAAATACCGACTGAAAAGAAATGCAACTCAAAATGGTTTACAAATGAAACTATATATTTCTAATAATTAAAGCAAAAGGGGACAAATATTTAATATAGCAATTTTATCTTTCATTTCTTATCAGATTATTATTTTCTTTTACAATTACGACGGAAGCACAATATTTTCAAGAAGATTGGTATTTTTCATAGAAAGAAGAATAAATAGCATTCCCAACTTTTGGCGCACTTCGGAAACAACAGCGATGCTTCTTTTGACAAGGGCTCACATAAATTTATTTCTTCTTACAAGATCAAACAACGAAACTGCGTATAGGACTTGTCAAGTTTTATCTGTTGGTGAAGGCGTTACTGAAGAGTACAGTTTCAGTTTCTTGTTTCACTGTATAAATTTCTACTAAAAATAAAGATGAATTTGTTTTTTGTGTGATTGCCGGTCAGAAAGTTTCGCCTACGTCTTACAAATTAGACACATTTATAACTTGAAGATCCTTGATTAACTTGAAATTCACACTTCAGAACTGTTTTTTTTAAAAGCTCTAATTATATAAAAACTAATTTTAATTATTCAACAAAACTAAATGTTAGATTGTCTCAAAATTCAAAATAGATAAAGCCATTAAAACAAAATCAGCATTTATTCAAAACAAATTCAAACAACAAACACATCCCTGACAAAAATATTAAAGATTATCTATTTTACATTGTTCAAGCACCTCGTTTCCGAAATAGAAAGCAAAAAAACCCATTAAATTAAAATGCTGTAAGCTACTTACATATGAATAAATAATTCGGAATACGTAAATAATTCGGAAATTATTAAGAAAAACAGAGCAAAAACTAATGGTGAAAGTAAACATGAAATATCGAATAACATTATTTTTTTTATTTCGAAACATTTGCTTTTCGTTTCCTTATTCGATTTTTTATTCTTTCTTTTTAAAAATATCTTATTACAGCTTAATTATAAGATAAAAGTAATCATTTTTTAGGTTGTATTTTTAATACGTACTGATTTAAATACGCATTTTATAAAAAAACATAAAAGTTAACGGTTATAAATTGCCACTGGATAAATATTGAGTTGCTACATAAATATGAAATAAGATACATCAAAGAATTTGTAATTTGTTTATTTAGAAATATTTAAAATAATAGCATTTGCTAATGAGGAAATATTTTTAAATAGTTTATTCTTTTTTAGTAGAAAAGTGACAGCATTTCTAAGAATTTTTTTAGAATTAATGGAAACACCTAAAAAAAATATTTGGTGAACCCTAGAATTTGAGAAGCTCGTTGTGGCATTAAAACAATATATTATTATAATACCCAGGTGGTTATCAAAATAACAGAAACACGCATTTCTCGTTAGAAACAAGTTAACTGAAATGGAAGTCTAAGAAATGAGAAGGCATTTAGCCCAAGTATTCGGAGAAAAGGGACAGTCGTTACTGCGAAAGTATACGAATATCAAATCTGAAATCTAAACTGGAATCAGCGACACAGATTAAATTCTTATCACATTTAATTTTATTTTTAAACTTATTGAAAAATTACTTTTTTGTAATATTTATAGTTTTTAAATATATTATTACTTGTTTTATATTTAAATTTACATGGAAATAAATTTTCTTAATAGAGCACATTTTTAAATTATCTTTATGTCTGTTCAGATATCTTTCAGCTGGTTGGTTTATGAGTTTTAATGGCACAAGAGCCTATCTAGGCTAACTGCACCATACATATGGACAGATATCTCTCAGAGGGTGTCATTTTCATTGAAAAAGTTACACATTTTATTTTTGTAATATTAATTTATTTCATTTAAAATAGTTAATATTTTTTGCACATTTTTAACAATATGTTTAATTGTTTTAAGTGATGTTTTTATGCACGTACATGTTGTGTTGTTGATACTAATGGCAATCGCCATGGAAAAGCTCCTACTGATACGATCAGCAGAATTTAAGCCTAAGATATGCGTCTCTTAATTTACGAGAAGCGCCATCTAGGGCCAAGGATAAGACTTGGCTACACACACGTCACAACCCTTTTCAGAGGGTGGACTTCATTCATTATTAATCTCAGATAGTAATTTAGACTCGGAACAGAGAAAGATCACCTCTGACTCGGTGGTATTACTCTCGGCAGAGAGGACGTTGTGACCACGACAGATTAAACGAGTGCCAGCCGCCACACAATCGCCACCTGCTGTAATGTCACTAAATGCATCTTTTTATATGAATATTATCACTACTAAAATTATAAATGGAGTCTAAAAATTAATTCAAGATTTGAATTTATCATAATTTTTACAAAAAAGTGTTGAAAACCCTATTAAATACATATGAGATTTTATAGTTTAGTGTTGGTAAAAATGGAGTGTTACTCGATAGAACAATGTGTTAGCACTGCATTTGAATTGAATAAAAAAAGTTTTTTCCCCCTTTAAATTGCTGTATTTCCATTGAATAGTGAAATACAAAAAATAGGACTATATATGAAATAACGCATGCATAGTGCAAATAACCTCCGACGCTTTGCGAATAAATACTCACTCTTTTGGTCGAAATTTTCAATGACCATTTTGCATAAATGTATCTGAATATCGTTGAATAGTGCTTTGAATTTTTCTTTTCAAAGCATGCGTGCTTGTGGACTTGCTGTCACAGACGTTTGACTTCAAATACCACTGTAAAAAATCCATTCGTGTTAAATAACACAATCTATGGGACCAATTCTGAAATTTTCGACTTGTGTCTGCCAGACTACCATTATTTTCGAAATATTATTCAACAATAAAAACACATTACTCTATCGTTTAACGTTTCTTTTATTTTTAACCCTGAAAGTCAATGAACCAGCTGTCAAATGGTTTTTAACATGATTATTAACAATTTACTGCATAAATTTGGAAAATTTAAATTTTTCCTTAATTTTGGGACATCATGTATAAGCCTAAAGAGAAAATAATTTAAAGTTTAAAAAGTTACTAAGCGAAGAATCCTTAAAAGTTCCATATATCTAACTTATTGTTTAACATAATGGTATTTTTGACATTTTACACTTAAAACAATTCCATAATGCAAATATTGCTCGTCATATAACGCAACGACAGATGCAATAAAACTAGACTAAACGAAATGGCCTTTAATCAAAAAGTCAATAATACTTATAAACATTACTATGCCATAATACTTCTGGTAATTTGTTGAAATTTAATTTAATTTTTTTTTGATAAAGGTGACTATATTTTATGACTTTTACAAGCCAACGCATTAAAAATAAAGCTGAATAAATTTTAAAGATCAAATTGTTTAACTAGATATCTACTTGATACGATGGAAAACTTATTTCAATATCATTATATGAAATTCAATATTATGTAAGGTACACAATATTAGAATTCAATATTATATAATATACGCATAAAATTAACGACAAGATGAAACAGGAAAATATCTAAGGAAATCCTTTTTTTTTAAGAAATAAATATTGTTTAAAACATTCTTAAATTTCTGAATCCATTAGTCCAAAATAAATCACCTTCGTTTATCGAAATACAGTTGAATTTTTTAATTAAATACAAACGCCATTTAAGTTAAATAAAATAGGTGAGAATTAGAGAAAAGTGGTATTTTTATTCCTTAAACAGCTTATCCATTCTAATTTTTTAAATATATTATTATACTTTCATCGCACGCTGTAACACAATAAAAACGGAGGATGGATGACCAATTGAGGATGTGCCCGAATGCCAATAAATTGTTTTCTCATCTGAAAGGCCGGATCCTTTGTTTATAGGGTAGGACGATTTCTTTGGAGCGGCCCCTCTGACTTCGGGCGTTGCCCCAGAGGAATGTGTATCAATCAACTGATGTGGAGGTTATTGTGCTTTCATTCTTCCCATGGCGTTAGAGGAATAAAGAACATTGATTTGTCAGCTTTGGGGATGGGACCTCCTTTCGTATATATCATCGCGATCTGATTGTGTTCTTTCTTCCTTTCATATATTGAGATGGCACTGTCTATTGTTTGTCCCTTTTCTGTGAAAATTAAAAGGGACACTATATTAGGTAACAGGATGTTTTTATATTATAGATATGAATGTTCATGAGATGGGCAATAACTCAGTCCCTTTTTTGGTATTAGTATTCGTTTTGAGTAAGTGTACCAAGTTGGAATATTTCATTATGAAACGTAAACATTGCATTTTAGTCGAAATGATGAAAATTTAGAATTTCTTAATGCTCTGTTAGTAAAATTTTGTAAAAGTAATCTTTTTTTTATGAAATAAAATCAGTATCTGGTTATTATCAGTTTACATAATAGGAATTTTGAAGAAAAAAAAATGAAAGATCAGTTTCATGAAAAGTGCTATTATCATCTATCATGAATGCCATCAAAAAAATTCTCGCTTAACTTAAATATTTAAAGCAGATGACAGGATAGTCCGAACTAATATATCAATTAATCTATTTTTTTGTTTGTCCAATTTCTAATTTTGAGAGAATATTGTTCTGAATATGCAATGTAGTTTCCAAACATATTTAATTTCATCATAGGAAAGACCTTTCTACAATCAGCTATTTTGAATGATGATCAAATGACAGATTAAAGTTCCCTAAAACTGTTGGCAAATATGGTGGTTTTGGTGATAAAGAAATATAGGTGGTATTGTAGCGAGTGAAAGTCGCGGTACGAACTTACGACGTTAGGGCCAGTAGCCGACCATAATACAAAAGTCGACTTCGGTATCGCAGATGATATCTGGCTTATAAGGCTAACGCTACAGTATTCCCTCGCCAATGAGTCGGCGAAGAAACGAACGTTTTTTTTTTTTTTTTTTTTTTTTTTTTGTATTGCGCTAAGAGTTATGGCGAGTTGCTGCTTTTGCTCGTTAAGTGAGTTAGACGTTTTTTTTTTGTTTTTTTTTGTTTGTTTGTTTATGTGTTGGCTTTACGTCAAGTACTTCTGACGATTTTTTATTTGTTTGCTTGCTTTACGTCAAGTGTGTCTGAATATTTTGCTGCGGGTATATGGCCACGACTTTTGCTGAAGGTTGCATTGTCAAGGTCACCAATGTAGAGATTGAAGGTCGCAGTACAAACCTGCGACGCTAGGGCCATTAGCCGAGAAACATGGCCATAATACAAAAGTCGACTTCGGTATCGTAGATGTTATCTGGCCTATACGGCTAACGCTAGAAGATATTTTTTTTTATTGCGGAAAAAGAGTTACCTTTATAATATTTTATTTACAGAACATTAAGAAATTCTAATTTTTCTTCGTTTCGATTAAAAAACCAATGTTTAAGCTTCACCAAGAATTATACCAGCTTGATATACTTAAACTCTGAACCAAAACGAGTACCACAAAATTAAATGAGTTACTGAAGTAGTATCGAGTCGCATGTGGAGAGTGAGTCATATAGTAGTGACTCAGCAGGTGGGTACATCTAAAGCGAGGGATAATCATATTATTAAAAATTCTGCTATGCTGCTTCCCAGTATGGTTAGTTCAATCATTGGAAAGACCATTTTATGATGAGCGCTGTTTGATATTGACCGGATGCCGAATCAGTAGACTCAGGACCTGGCGACAATTCTTCTTCTTCCAGAATTTTGGTGATAAAACTAATAGGAACCGATATATGCCCGATTGTTCCAGAATCTTTTCTGCTGGATCTGAGGACTAAGAAAGCACAACATACTAAGCTAAGTAGTAGTGGAAAGAGTCGCTGAAAGCTTTAAAATCACGCAGCGAGTCTACGGCAATTAGTGTTATCTGTCCAGCGAAGCGTAAGTTTTATGTAGAGATCTGACATTTGGTGATTCGAGTTCTATACTGAATTCAATCGTTAATTAATGAAGCAGTATCGATTGATGTGAGGAGTATGCAATCGTGTAGTTGTGAGTTGGTAATTGGATACAGCTAAAGCGATAAGGCAGAGGAGAGTTTTAGACATTTGGAGAGAGATTCGTGAATAGCTAACGTAGATTCCCTTCTACTAAGTTCTATCTGGCCACTTTGTGTACTGTAGCTGTTGCTTGCTATGGATAACTACTTGTGGACTGCTATTTCTTTTAAGAGTGTTTCTATGTATTAACTGTGTACGTTAATACATAGACTATGAACATTACATAGACTATTACCATTATGTTATCATTACATTGTTATGTTACCATTATGTTATCATTACATAGACATAGTCTATGTTGATACATAGACTATGTACATTAACTGTGTTTGTTAATACGTCTAAGCCGTGTTTTCTATTCTGTGTATTCGTTGTCTTCATGTTAATAAATGTTATTATTAGTTAATAAGACCTATTGATTGTGTCACCATATACCCACCACAAACGAACCCATCCCTTAGAGTTTTCGTGGAATTTTTTTCTGTAAAATTATTTACTCCCTGAAATGCTCTCCTTAGAAAAGTTCAGTAGCAAAATCATAAGAAAAAAAATCAAATTAATGCTAATGTATGAAAATTCAAAAAAAATAAAAAACATTGCACAGCAAACAATCAATTACTCCTTTGTAGAAATTCAAATTAAAAAATAATGGAGGGAATATAAAAAATCCCACGTGCTTTAGAATAATTATTCAAACAAAAGAATTCAGAATATATCCAATACTATTTAGAATATATTTAATAATTATTAAATTATCAATGTATTTTATGCAAATAAAAATATTGATAAAATAAAAATTCAATAATTCTGAAATACCGTTGTCTCTCAATTCTACCTTATATAGCATAAGTGGTGAATACCTTAAATATTCTATACTGAGTGCTAAATATTATGTAGAAAAATAACTTACAAAAGGTGTCTCTACGATGATTATGATAACTTTCAACCAGACGAATATGTAAAAAATACGCCATGTCTTGCATTATAGCTTATAAGCATAAAACAAGTACAGCATTATCGTAGAATATAACATTTTATTAGGAAGGATACTTGAAATTTTGAATTAGACCTCTGCTGTTTTTATGAAATAATGATATTGTTTTTCAACTGAAATTTGATTTCTAAGGTATATACGCTTGAATTACTCTCAAATCAAATGATTTATGTAACATTTTTTAATTGCTAAGATTGAAGTTTGGTTTGTCAGGATAGTTTTAGATGAGTCGGCAGAAAGTTCTTTAATTTTTACTCTTGCGTCCTTTTCCTTCGCTTGAAAATATAATGCTCATAGTATTGATTCTTTCGAGAAAAAACGAGGAAAATTGTTGATAACACGAAGTGTTTTATATTGCAAAATAATAATTCATCTTAAATTGAAGATGTGATATTTTATTTTATCAAATTCCCGCATATATTTTTGAATCGGATAATTTCTAATAATTTCATTGATTCATATAAAATGGATTTTTGTATCAAATAATTTCCATGCCATATAAAGTTTCTAAAAAAAATTAAATTCACAAAATTAATATTTTTAAGGAAATAAAACAACAAAAACTAGTCATTAAGCAACAAAAAACAAATTCATTATTATAAATCGAAATTATACGAAGGTACAACATTTACAATACATTACTTAATTACTTACAAAAATAATTTACAATATCTTAATTCATTCACATAAAATGGAATTTTAGCATATTTTTACATTTTATTATTAATCCAGAAATAATGGCTTTCCGTATTTTATTATGTGATAATTGTATTCTAAACATAAAATTATTGCATACTTTAGTTGTGATTTATAGAATATGTTCAATAATATTTTAACTGTGGTCAAAAAATTTCCAGCTGGACCTTAAGCGAAAAATAACCAC
>JAOUZG010051355.1:3619925-3648817 GCA_026289955.1 Argiope argentata
ATATATATATATATATATATATTAGTTAAATTTGTTTTGCTTTAATGTTGAATAAATATTTACAAAACAATTTTAACTAACTAAATCTCGATAAAATCCATATCGTCTGTAAATTAACCAGAAATACAAACAGAAACTTCATATTTTTGGAACTTAAAAAAAAAGAGTATCTATTCTTTACTATAAATTTTTGTCTACCAATTTTTACAAAATTCTGAGAACCGCATTTGTTTAAAATTGCATTTGGTAACTGACTCTAGTCAGCATAAAACACGAAAGTAAATTTAGGGAATACTTCAAACAAACAAGATGAGGCTGCCTTTTTCGGCCATCTCCCGGAATACTGAAATTTCCAGATCACATGAATCTTAGTGAAATTCCCACAGAATGAAGACAGTTCCCCTTTCTCACGCAACGTTTCCGTGTTCTTGTTAAGGGAATTGGGAACCCCAACTGTTCAGCGGGGAATCACAAACACGACTTGCAAAATAAAGACCCATCGCATTTGGATGGGGATGGTTCAAACAACTTCTATTGTTGGCGAACTTTACACCCCGAAATATCCTTCCTGCGGTGGTTTGTTTATCACTTTTTTTCTTTGGTAACTTGTTATTTTTTTTATATTTGCAATCCTCCTGAAATTTACGATTGTCTTTCGTAAATTTCAGGAGGATTGCAAATATGAATCTCTTGTTACGGATAAGATTTTTTTTTCAGTGCGGGATTTTTCTTTTGGAGATGAATAATTACATTATACTTTTAAAAAAATCCATTTCATTACACATTTTTATAGATTTGCTCAAAATAATGAATTAATAACATAAAAATAAAAATAATGAATTAATAACTTTAAAAGTAATGAACGAAGTACCAGGTAATTGCCATTTATCTTGGAATCTTTGAATAAATTCAAATAAATCATGCATGTAATAATTAGACAAGACCTTAAAAAAATTTTGCATGAAGAGCAAATTAAAAATTTGAATTTTATAAAAAGGTTTAAATAACAGTCAAAATTGTCTAAAGCGAACTAAATATGAATTTGTGTCTTAATTTGCTAAAATATTCATCATAATTGCTTTTAACTAGGACTTTTTTCACCACCAATTTTTACAAAATTATGAGAACCGCATTTGTTTAAAATCGCATCTGGTAACTGACTATAGTCAGCATAAAACATAAAATAAAATTTATACTGGATTACTGGAATCCATTTATTCAGAAATTCCATTTATTCCATTTATACTGGAATCTTTGAATAGATTCATACAATTCATATATGTAATAATAAGACAAGACTTATAAAATGTTTAAATAACAGTCAAAATTGTCTAAAGCGAACTAAATATAAATTTGTGTCTTAATTTTCCGAGTCTTAAATTTCTAAAATTTACTGGGATCCATTTATTCAGAAATTCCATTTATTCCATTTATACTGGAATCTTTGAATAGATTCATACAATTCATATATGTAATAATAAGACAAGACTTATAAAAATGTTTAAATAACAGTCAAAATTGTCTAAAGCGAACTAAATATAAATGTGTGTCTTAATTTTCCGAGTCTTAAATTTCTAAAATTTATCATAATTGCTTTAACTAGGACTTTTTTTCTCCACCAATTTTTACAAAATTATGAGAATTGCACTTGTTTAAAATTGCATCTGGTAACTGACTATAGTCAGCATAAAACAGAAAATTAAATTTATACTGGATTACTAGAATTCATTTATTCAAAGATTCCATTTATACTGGAATCTTTGAATAGATTCAAACAATTGATATATGTAATAATAAGACAAGACTTTAAAAAAAAATTCCCTGGGTTGCAAATTAAAAATTTGAATTCTATAAAACAGTTCAAATAACAGTCAACATTGTCTAAAGGGAACTAAATATTTGTCTTAAATAATTAAAAATAAATAAAAATAAATAATAATAAATTTGTGTCTTAACTTGCTGAGGGATATTATCTGGCTCATAAATTACTCCCCAATTACTTTCCTACCAGTGAGTAGGTGGTCTGACGAACGATACAACAGCTCCAAGTCTATAACGAGCGTGTGTGAGTTGGTGACATTGATTGTTGTATTTAATGCGTCTCATGTCTTTTGCTGCCGATAGAGGGCACCACAACAGCTGTACAAAGGCTGCTGATTGAAGGTCGTGCATCACGTCCGGGTCACCAATAAGACAGTTGCGGATTACCCTAATCCCGAACGCGCCTTCTGAGGGTTTGTAGCCGAGCAACTTATCCATTGAACCAAAAATGAACCTTCGGTCAGTGTGATGTTATCTGAATTATTAAGCTTTCATCACAGTCTAATCGAAGAACAACAACAAAAAAATGTTATTGTGAGAAGAATCTTTAATCTTTGGACTTTGTAAAACTTCCCAACTTCTTCCTATCTTTCAGCAACAAATAATTCCCATTATGTTTCGAAGGTATAAATGACAAAGCAAAATTTAATAAAATAAGACTGATGTCACTTTCTTAAAGAAAAATGAATCTGAAAAGAGCTTTAAAAGTATCCATTTTTAATTCAATCCACCCACATATTTCAAAATATAAATCTCATCCGCAATAATTAATAAGACGGACTGAAAGTCTCTAATGGGTTTTTTTGAGCAAATGAGACACGCACCGTTTTTATATTCAGTTTTAAAATTTTACAGTCATCGTAGAAACTCAGAAATCATTTTTAATGTCTTTGCGTCTTAAAATTAATTCACTCTGAAGAATTGCATACAAAGAAAGCCGGTCATTCTTCCATTTTTAACGACAGAGACTTGATATAATTAAATGGGAAGAAAAAGAAATGGAGAATATGCATCCTTTAAAAATTATGATATTTTTATATCACGAGAAATTAATGCAATAAGAGAGAAAAGCTATTAAGAACCCAGACGAGGTTCATTAATTGTATCCTATGCTTAAACAACAAAATGAAGCTAAAAACACTATTTTTAGTTTTGAAACTATTTTTATTATCAATGTGCAGTTATTTTGGAAAATGCATTAATGGTTTTGATTTTCTGTGCCTAAATTAATTTCCTTCAATCAATAGAAATCAGATGAATTCTACGTAATCATATTTTTGTGTTATTTTTACGAAATAAATCCCAAAAATAATTGTGTGTGTTTTTCGTAAATGAAATGTATTATTAATATTTTTATTTCATTTCTTACTTTATTTTTGTCAAAGTTGAATGAATGATTTCATTTTTCTAATGATTTAAATGTGATGAAAAATTAGAAATGTTTATACATTTTATGAAAAGTTGTAGACTTTGGATCCATCAATCTTTTTGTTTAGAAGAAACCTTTTTTTTGTTGTTGTTGCTTCTTATGGCACTTGTCATGGCCAAACTTACCGAGGTAGTCAGCTATTTAAGCCTAATTAACGTCTCTTGTTTTTAGTAGCGCCATCTAGGGCTAAGAGTAAGACTTTTGCTAATCATGCATCGTATTCGCTTACACTGTCTCTTTTTACAGGGGGCACATTCACACTCCTTAAAGATAGAACACAGAAGGACAACCCTGCCCGAACCGGAATTCGAACCCGGGCTGCCCAGATCAAGGGAAGACACGGTACCCCTATGCCAGAACGCCAGCTCGAATATTTTTCTTTATTAAAGTAAGATTATAATAGCTAAAAAATTTTTAATAAAATAATTATACAGTAATAAAATAATTTATTCCGAGCAATCCAATAACTACATTTTTTAACATTTGATTTATATATATTATTTAGCACTTTCACTTCTGTTTTGTCTCTATCAATTATGAAAATTCTGCAATGTTGGGTCGATGTCTCTTTCAAACAATGAGTTTCTTTGTAATTTTTATGCTGATTAACAATGGGATGTTAATTTAACTGAACTAAATTAAACTAGACCAAAATAAAATTAATTAGTTAATAATAAAATGTCCTAATAACAATAATTGTAGATCCATATAAACAGAAAAACAAAATTTTGTATTAAAACATAATCTAAGATCTAACCTTAAATTGCAATCCAACCAACACGCGTCTGGCTAATTGAATCCGTAAAGCAATTTCACAACTCATACCTTCAGTAAAAAACTATTCGCCAAATTCTCCGCCAAAAGAAATATTTAGAGAGCAAATATTTCCAGTAAATAAAGTTGGGGACAAAGTGCAACTCCCATCATTAATCTGAATCGGAAAACTGTCATGAAAAGTGTTATTGTATTTCAACTCTTTTCTAAGATATCGAGCGCAGAATTATTCAGCCCTTCTACCCCAAACTTGCTTAATGATTGCAGTGCCCTTCTGTAGCTTTATGTTAGAAGAGCTAGAATTGATTGCGTTAAACCCTAAATAACACAATATTTTACATTTGAGATATAATTTAATTAGATATTTAGAGTACTAATTATTAAACATGGCAAATTGTTAGATGAAAACGTAACTCCAAATCAAAATAACTATTCTAAATCTCTAAAATATTTTTTTTCATTGTTTGAATTAAAATGATCGATGTAGTAAACATAATTTTTGATAACTCTTGATATATAATATTATACAATGCTTACTAAATAAATGCAGTTTAAAAAGAACAGATACACATGAAATTTTAAAAAAAGCCACTGTGTGAATGTTTAAACTTTTCAATTCATATTTCAGCTACATTTTATGCAAAAAAATGTGTTTATTATCATCTGAAAATTTGATGTTTTGTTTTGAGGTTTTTGAAGCCTCAAAATTTGTAGGCAACAAATTGAAGATTATGCACTTTTGAGGCATCACTTTTTTTCATTTTTAGGGTGATTAGAAAATAATTTCGGTTTTTCAATATTCTGAGGCATCGAAATACAAATGAACTTTGGAATGAGAGAAACATATCTTTATTTAGAAGATGATAAGGAAGTTTCCCTAGAAAACTATGATTCTAAAGTTTAGTAAAGATTAGTTATATTAACATTCCGTTGTAAAGCAACAGTAGGGCTAATTTGAGATGCATTTTATAATTTTGAGTCATTGTCAGATGATGAGGACAACACCTGTGGTGGTACCACTCTCTCCCCATCACACCAGCGGGAATACGTTTAGTCTGACGTATTTAAAACGTAATAGACCCCTTTACATGACGGTTTTTTTTGGTGGAATCGGGCCTCGAACATGAAACCCTACGGTCTGCACGTCGAGACCTTGCAATCAGACCACTGAAGCCTTCGATTCTAAAAGGAAATAAGTAGTAAAAATTTCATTTAATAACTCAGCTTGAAAGACTTGAACCATTATTATTTGTTTAGGCTCTAAATTAAAATTACATGCACCGTGCCAAAAGAATTAAATACTTCAGACTGACTTAAAGGTAAAATGATCAAGAAGAATTAAAGGAATACCATTAAGCGTCTTAACTTCACATTCAATCAATTACAAACTTTTTTGAAAATGTTAATTAAATTTCTATTTTTAGAGGAGACCGATTCATAATTTAATTATAATCCTACGTATATGGAAATGCAATATAAATGAGAATTTTGAAAGAGTAACTTTAAATTTCGTTAGTCAATATAGCCTAAAATATAATAATTTTTTCTTTGATACATACAGTCTGATCGATAAAATCATCCATGGAAATTTCTCGAAATTAACGATGTGTAATTCAACATAAAAGAGAAAATATAGAGATTTAGTTAAAAGATTTTAAATCCATTTGGAATTATACGAAATATATAAGAGTAGTAAGAAATAAAATAATAAGGCTTTATAGTTAAAGGATTTAATTATTTTAATTATATATCTTTAAGTATTGAAACAGTATTTGGTAAATGACAAATTACTGGATAATATAAATTGAAATTCCAGACAGTAATGAAAAGAAACAAAATAATTCTAACATCAAAATATGATTCGATAAATCCAGATAAAATTATTGGTTACAGTTCAGTTTTTTCATATCACTGTGGTGATTAAAATATTGCTTGGTTTTTTAATTCCTACTATTATCTAGCATTCTACCTACATAATATGTATTATTTTATATTTCAAATTGTATAGTATTTTCTTTTTTTTTAAATCCTAACAGTTAATTCACATTATCAATATTATATATATAGATCACATTTTCAATCGTTATTAAAAGACTTTATATTCATCTACTTAAGTCAAATTACATTTTTTTAGCTTATGGTGGATGACGCATGATGATAATACAGTATTTCAAATATTAATTCATTAATTTTTTATTCATTCATTAAAAACGAACTTTCTCGCCAAAAATCTTCATTTTCCCATCGCTAAATATGACCCGAACTCAAGTTTGTTTTTCCCCAAGCTAATGAGATTAGGTCGATTATTTCAAACGGTTCTGTTTATTTTCTTAATGTTTGAATGCATTTTAAACTAAACACTGTTAATTAATCATTTTTTTTTTCGGATTCAGTTTGAAGTACTTTCGAATTAAAACAAAAAAAAATCTAATCTGTATTGCGTTTTCGTAACTGGTGTGGAAAATAAACACATTAGCGTTGCCTCAATTGGCGTTGAAAATTCACCACCAATTGAGTATGTTCTGAGTCTTTTCCGATTTATTTTCAAAGGATTTGAATTTGATTTTGTTTTGGCAAGGTATAATCGTTTGATAAATTATTTATATTCATTGTTATTATTTATTAAAAAGTAACCAAAATAAAAAATTGTTAACTTAAGTAGTGTTGACTTAAAAAAGATTTTTATATTACTCGTTCCATTTATTTGCTTAATCTATAAAGGGTATTCCTTTTTCTGTCCCGGGAGGATATAATCGTAAGGAAATGTTAGCCTCTGTAAATTAATATATTTCCAATATGAAAATGTTAAATAAAAAATGTATCTACAATAATCAAATTATCTTATATGCAGTTTAAAGTGAGATAAAATTCTTTAAAAATTAAAATTGAATCAAAAGCAAGAGATCATTTCTGCTAAGTTACTTTATACCAGAAATTTAGTGTTCAAATATTAAGCATCGAAACGTCAAAAGAAATGTAACATTATACATTAAATTATTCAAAAAATATTCATTCATTTTTTTAAAAAAATTACTTTTTGAAATATTTTGAAATCAGCATTTTCATTAGCTTTAATTGCATTACTTGTTCTTCCTTTGTGAAATATTTGGATGCCTTGTTTAATTTGATTCGGCATTTAGATAAATCAATGAATCGAGTAAATGATAAACGATTCCTCCTTTATTTTATCAATAATTAATTATCTAATTACCGTATTTAATGATAAAAACATATTTTTCGGATACTAGTATTAAGCATCGGATAATTAATAACATTCATATTTGATAATAATAATCCTTCCATACAGGAAAACCCTCTATTTTTTTGACATTTTTATTTCTACCATAACTTTTTTCCATCTAGTAACGTCCCAGAGGAATGTACACCAATCAATCGATTTGGAAGGTATTTCGTCTTCCTTTTACTGATATTCTCGGCTAGAATAAAGATCATAGAATTGTCAACTTTGTAACTGAGACCTTTTCCGAGATGCATCCGCAAAATTTTCCATTGTTCTTCATGATTTTGAAATCCATGTCCTGTGGATTACCTGTTTTATTTGAAGATTAAAAAAATAGGTAAGGGAGAAAGAAGGAAATCGTTTTATTCATGATTGAAAATTTATTCACCGTATGGATAATGTTTCTTTGAAGTCTGTAAAATAAATAGGAAGTTGGATATGATCGCGGAAGTAGATTGTTATTCAAAGTAATAAATATAAAACATAAAAAAATTGGAAACTGCCATCAAAAATATCAAGTTATCATGCGAAAAACTTTTTTGTCATTTTATGAATCCATCAGAAAAACAGCATGTTCTCCAGTGACTCAAATTTCCCGATCTCGAACATTTAGAATTGCGACGGCTTTTGAATCAATTTCAAAACGAATAAACATGTCCTTTTTCTCGAGGCCACAATTTTGTTTTGTTAAGAACCAGTTTTAAACAAATAATTGGTTATCAGACTACGTATGCTTCAATATTTAGAAAATGACCGCTTTTTAAAAAAAAAATCCCATTATATAATTTTCGAATCCCTCGAAGGGGCACCTCGAAACGAAGATGAGAAGCTTCCAGCATGGTGGTAGATTCTTCCCACTCTGGTGAATACACTAATAGGTGGGGCTAGGCTCCTTCCATCGATGGCAGGAAGTACTTTTTACGGGAAGGAATGTACCGTGGCCGGTGAGATCCCTTAGGACTCAACCATAGTTCCCTCCAGTGTTGCTGTTGCGGAGGTCCTGTCATTCAGTTTTATGGTTTAAATTTGGTGCCTGGTGTAACTATAAAACTTTCGATATCCCCAGTCACTGTTTCATGTTAATTCTCACTTTTTCCTGTGCCTTTTAGGGCACTAACTTCTTACGATACTGGTATTCATTTATCTGACTAGAGAATCGGTGCATGACGAATATTTTACGCCAAGTTGTAACTTTTTTGCTGGAGATAATCCACTAATTGGGACAATGTTTTTTAATCAATATCTAAAAAAACTTAAGAAGCAAAAAAGGTGCTTCAAAATTGTAAATAATCAGCAACTTTTTGCCCGTGTGTTTTGTGACTACAAAAAACCTCAAAACAAAATAGCCTCATATTCTCAAATGATAAAAAAAATTCAATTTAAAGCATATATTATTAATTTTCTACTTAACTAAAAAAAATGATGTAATGTTGAATTTTTGAGTTAGTTTTATACGGATATAAGTGATATCTCAAGGCATTTTATATGTAATTGCTATTAAGTAGTAAAAATGTACGTATTTTTATGCTAATGTTTATTCATAGACGGATAATACTAGTATATTTATGATATAATTTGAACTTATGTTGAACAATCTGCACACAAAATGCTAAATATTTCCTTCAATTGTAAAATTGAAACTTGCATAAATCAAATGTTTCATAAGATTTTTCTATTATAAAACCAAGAAAATAATTTCTCACTGTTTTTTTTACGTAAATATTTACAAAGGATGTATAACCTAACCAAATTGTAAAAGAAAATCAATATTTTTATTTTGTAAATAGTGTCTATTCAATAAATTAATCTCCCTGCAGAACTTAGACATATTTCTAAATTCCATTCTTATATGATGCAAAAATTCTTCCAAATCAATTTTTATAAAATACTTGAAAAGTTTTCAATCAAACTTCCATTGTGTATCCTACTCTAAAATACAAAAGCAAACTCACAGAAAACATCTTCAAATAAAATGAATCAGCTCTCCTGCAATCTCATTGCATATTGAATTTTACAGATCTCATAAATCTTTGGGGAATTCCTGCTTGAATGAAGACAGGTACCTTTCAGCGCGCGATGCTTTCTTACTCTTGTTCGAGCAAATGGGGAGCCAAAAATGCTCAGTAGGGAATCAAAAACATGACTTGCAATATGAAGTTCATTGCACTTGGGTAGTGGTTTGATCAAACAACTCCTATTGTTAGAGAAATTTATGTTTGAATATCTTCTTTATGTTGTTTATTTATTCCATTTCTATGATGGATATCTGTTTTTGAAATTTTCATCATTTGTGAAAAATTAGTGAAAATATCGTAAATGAGAATTGTGTTTTTCAAATGCATGTTTAATAAGTTATTATATATAATGAAATCTAACGTGATTAATCTTTCAATATCTTTTTCAATTTAATTTGTTTCTTTATTTCATATTAAGAAAAATGATTTTAGAGATACTTGAATAGATAATTGGATACAAGGTCATTAATTCTAGGGTTTAGGACTATTTGACTGTTTAATGAAAAATTTCAGGACTAAAAAATGAAAGGTTATGGAAAATACAAGAATCACGAATTATCTGTAAGATGGCCAGTGATTCAGTAATTTTCTTGGCAGGTTCTATATTGCTTCTGTAACGGCTATATTTTTATGTATTTTTAATTCTGTTTGTGGAATAACCTAATATAATACGTTATAAATTTTGTTGGAATTTTCATCCTACACTCATAAGAAGGTTTCACAATATCTATAATCTGAAAATATCTGTCACTTTTTAGCAGATATTGTGTGTCTAAATGTATACTTAATTATCTAAAAATATAAATTTAATAATACGTTTCAATATTTCTTAACTGTAACATTTCCTTAATAACTTACATTTCTAACTAGGTAAAAAAGAATTTTGAATGTTATCGGAAAATATAAGTAATTGACAGATACTGGCAAACCTGGCTAACAAAATTTCAAACGAATGTGATTAGTTTTCTTGGTGAAATAGAATGCAAGGATTGAACATCGATGACATAACGAAGCTTCTTGAAATTTGAAGGGAATAAAATTGACAGTTACTAGTGGAAGAGAATGATGCAGATTTTGTTTTCTTTATTAATAGCCATACAGTTAGATAACTTTTTTATTTCTCAAAAAAATGGGAATTGGTAAATGATAAAAGACCGTTGATAACTTCTTTACTAGTAATGATTTTTCAGAGAATTAAAAATTGTAAAAATTGAACCAGTAGTTGAGGAGGATTGAGGGATTCTATGGTTTTTTCTAAATATTTTGATATATGCATATTTCGGCACAAACGTATTATCTCGTCGACTATTTTCACCACATCAAAAAACTGTCGCCAATATATCGCTTATGCGCCCTAACTGGTTTGCCACATATTCAAAAGAATTAAAGAACTTCGACTACCAAAATGAAATTTGGCGCTGTTGGCGCGACGTTAGTAGATCGACAGGGTAATACGCATGTGCCCATATTTCAATAAATATAAGAACTTGCTGGAACCATTAATTAAAAACTTCAGATCCATTAAATTGTTCCGTCAAATCATTGTTAAGCATTTGAAAGCCTTTTTATAACTCATTTAAATCCTTAACAAACGTAAATTATTTATCTAATTATTTTACTGTATAGTTTACTTCTTACAAAGCTGAAAACAAAGAATATTCACTGTAAAAAAGTATATAAGGAAATACTGATTTAAAATATATCACGAATCATTATTTCTTTTTATATATATATCAAAATCTTTCGAAAATAACATGAATACATATCTCTTAAGCTCTGTGTTTCGTTAAAAGCATTAAATATGATGAAGAAAATCATTTTTTAAAGAAAAATACTCCGCCATCTGAAATCCTGAATCTCAATGCTCTAAGAAATGGGAAAAAATAAAATTTCTCCATAAAAAGCGGACTTGATAAGATAATCTCCAGAATAGCTTACTTCCCCAATATCTGTTTTTCGATCCACTGGCTTAATATCAGCATTAAAGGAAAAAAACTCGGATATATTTCTAAAGTTATTAGCCAATTTCGTGTGACGCCAAATTGCCTGGAAGAAGTTTTGAATAAGTTTTAACTTAATTATAATCTCTTGTATTAAATAAAAACTCTTGAAAAAATAATTACAGATAAATTTTTTCTAAATAAAATTTCTATTAATATTAAATGTTAACAAGTTTTTTTGTAAATATTTATAGAGTTTTTAAATTCTAAAATTACGTCAATAGCAAAGGCAGGTTAAATCCAAATTAATTTCCCAGATTCATAGGTATACTCTATAAAATGTAATAAATGTGTTCATCAAAAATTTACATACATGAAGACGTAATATAAGTAAGTTTTGAATGTACCCCTTACAAACATTTGATATGTGGTAATTTTGTTATAGGGCATACATAAAAACTAAAAGGTAATGCGAACCCTCACAGGAAAAAAATCGTATACAGACATACCATGAATGTATACCGATGGTGTCAATAGCAGCTATGATACAGGCTATCAAATCAGTCATAATTGCTGAACTAGCATGCATATAAACGAAATATTTTACGATCCATTACAGGAAGAAATGTCATACAGACACGCTGCACAAAGTTTGGCCAGAATTATATTTCTTGCTTTATGTATGCTCTATAACTAAAGGAGCTCGCGTCGAACGTCTGTGAAGAATACATTCAAAGCTCCTTCATATTATCCCTACATTTATATCAGATGAATGTTAACCGTACATGTTTTTAATGAATACATTTATTACATATAACGAAGTGCACCTATGAAATTGGTGTACTCATTTTGGCCTACCACATATTACTGAGAAAGCAATTAGCTGAAGGAACGAAACTGGTATGTGGTCCTGACGCAAAAATTGTAGATTTCTTTGAAGTGTTTTCACTTTGAGCATAAATAGAATAACTTAAACATGGAAATAACTAGTCAAATGACCTTTAATGTCTTTTTGTCTAACCGGGATCCAACCAATGACCATTGCACCTTGTATATCTGTTTGCATTTCAGCATAATTAAAAAACAATGCGAATAAAGATTAAAATGAAATCTGCTCTGCATATTTCAATGTATCATGTCAGAACATCATTTCTTGAAAGGCCAAGCACTACGTGCTCTTGAAATTTCAATTATATCCTGATTCATTTTAATCGATTCATTGAATGAGTCACTTGAGTATCGCAAACGATCCAAAAAACTTTGTCTCGCATTTATTGTTCGTAAAAAAATCACATTTCCTATTTATTTCATTTCATATAATCGCCAGCTCAAATTGAAATTTTTCTTCGTTTTATTGGCTGTAGTCATTATTATTTTTTAAATCAGAGATTTTGTTAATGGGATGGCATCACGTCATTAAAAGCTGATTTTTTGAGATGTTCGTGCATATAATATCTTTTTATTATTTTTCACCAACGGAATTTCGTTGACGTCTGAAAACCTCATTTCCAAAACAATATCTTGTTCTGGCATGATAACAAGTTAAATATGGTCAGAATTAGTTTTTAAGTATATTTAAAGTTGTTTTGTAAAGCAACTCTAGAGCTATTTTGGGATGGACTTCATAATTTTGAACCACGGTCCTCTTACGAAATTTCCGCGCTACACTATTGGAAGAAGGAACATGGGTGGATTTAATATGCAACATACCCCTCCCCCCTTGCACGACGGTTCTTCGGTGGAATCGGGTACTGAACTGGAAACTTTCGAAGCCGGGACCTTACTACAAGACCAACGTATCCAATAAGAAAATGGAAAATTGACAACCAATATTGATCAATAAAAATTTATTAATTTTAAGTACTGTTTAAAATTTTATAACTTTGAAAGGGCAGTTCTTTTATTTCAAAAAATTATTCTGTGTATCTCGAAAACAGATCGAACGAATCAAATTTTGAATTTAGATTTAGTTTCGGTTTTGCTTTTTAAGCTTATCAATGTAAGTACCTTTCCTGAAGAAAAAAAATTGATTTTACTCAAACATTTTATAAGTATTAACAAGAAACTGCACATTACCTACATAAGCTCATCAAAAATAGATTAATGGTTAAGACGTCGGACTGCGGGCCTTTTCCCAATCTTCGATCAATCGCTTACAATTGAATTAAGTTTCATTTATCACTTTAAATGCGCTATAGAAACAAGATTTTATTTAAAATTTAATATCTGAGCTCGGTTTTCCGGGCACTTAATTCCAGGTAATTAATTTAATTTAATTAATTTCCAGGTACTAAACACATATAAACGGACAAATGAAACAGTTTCATTTCTTCAATTATGTTTATCTTGGAACCTGTAATGAAGATTCAGACAGTTTGAAGTGATTAGATGCTTATTATTTAATAAGAAATGAAAGCCACTTCGTTGTTAAAATAGACTGCAAAAAATCTTGAAATTTTTTATTTGGTTCCTAATATATTCTAAGGGTATATCAGATTGGAAGATATGTAATGAACATATACATATATATTTGTTACAAGCAGGCGAACGTGCACCGAAGTAGAAAACATTGGCGACACTTTACTAGGAGCTTCGCACCAGCCGAGTTGATTTGGCGAGGGGAATATTCTGGTAACCCCGAGAAAGTTCCGGGTGAGCCGCGTTGCTTCTCGTGAAGTTCGTCCGGTTATATAAGGGACGGGTTGCCGTAAGATGAGAGGTAGAGTGAGTTAGTTAGTAGAGAGTTCCTCTCTCTCGGAAGAGAAGCGTCTCGCTGGACTAGCGGATTTCTTGTGATTAGTGAGCTGTGTTTACGCTTGCTATTAACGTTGTATTATTGAGCTCGCTGCGATTTACTGTTGCTGTGTTGTACGATAGCTGTTTTGCAGTCTGTTTTTATTGCGCGTAAGACTTGTACTTACGATGTAAATGACTGTTGACTGCTGGATTGTTTTTGTCTGAAGTTTTACTTTATCGAGTCATCCTGTAAATAGCTGTAAATAAATTTGTTTGTGCTGTCCTCAAATAAAGTCCATTCAATCTGAACCCGCTACGCTAAAAACGTAACTATATATATATATATATATATCCAAAATCAGAAGCACGTTAATTTGTTTCGCACCAGCAAGATGTATAAGCGCAGATGATAGCTTGTAAATGGTAGTGAATGGGTTAAATAACGGAAAATAATGAATCTGAATCTTCCTAATAGATACCAGAACAAACACTACTTGAATTTTTTGATCATAATAGAGGGTCAAAATCAGATTTAACAGAGAATTAGTTGATTTTATCAATTTATTTAATAGATTCTAACCTACCTACTTAAATTCAAAAATAATAGCTTCTTTGAAGGAATAAATATGAATGAAAAATTTAATATCCTGTGTAAAACCTTTTACAAAACATCAATCAGTATTCTGTTTGAAAACAGAAAACATATTCAAAAAAATGATCGAAGTTTTTTAGCCCGGAGATATTTTTTGGAAATATTTTTTTTTATGTGATGAAGAGAAATAAATCCCTGAGGATATATCATTTGATGGTGTAAGTTTAAAGCAAAATTCGTATGAAAAGACCGGTACCTCTTTTACATTTGCATGGAAACAGTCAATAATATGAGGACTATACATTTCAGATAGTATATATATTCAGGATGAATAAGGGAGGTACTTCAAACTTGAAAGGATTTTTCGCAGCTACAGAAAATATTTGCACTTTGGAGTTTGTGGCTTTAATCTCTTGAGAGATTGATATAAGCAAAAAAATTTTCTTCTCAGTATATTTTAAGAGAAAGTTGGGATTTTAAATTTTATAGAAGGTATTCTCAATTCAATCGTATTTCAACTCGTGTATCTGTCGAATAAATAGCAATTCTCAAAATTTGAAAACTGAAGAAAGAATCAAACCTCAATATTGAAAAGCATAAAATGTTTTATTACTAAAGATTATTTTGAAGATATATTTAATACTCTCATACTTTTAAAAATATATTTTATAAGATAAATGCATCAAATGGAAAATATTTATCAGGAACAAGAATATTGGGATTACTATATATTGATGTCCGCTACTATCGTGATTTAATTGGTAACTATTGATATATACTATATACTTTGGGTTAGACAATTCTTTAACCCATTCGACGCCAAGCCTAAATTGGATGAGGCTATTCCCATTGCCATTTCTGTTTTGAGTGTTATTGTTTATCTAAGTTTTATTATTTCAAAACAAATACTCATATTTTGTCATTAATAATCATTTACTTGTATAAAAATTAAAGACTATTGTACTCTTGGTTGCCAATGGGAATATCCTCATACAATTTAGGCTTGACAGCGAACGGGTTTAAAAAAGTAGAATTTTTGTAAAGACAATTTATTTGTAGCTTTATTTCAAGTTTTTACACTTGTATATTTAAGTTTGTGGCCATAAAAGGTTTGCAAGTTTGCCAAGTTGCACGTTATAATATATTGAAAGTATAATGGGTATATTCGGGCTGGCAGTGGGTAACACACTGCCAGCCACGAGTATATTCGTGGTTGGCAGCGAATGTGTTAAATGATGTAAAAAGCTGTAATTTGAATTGTTCAGTTAATAAATGTCTCCTTAAAAAGGGGAAAAAATTGGAATTTTACATATTTCTTTGTTCCTATTAGAACACAGCACAATTTTTTTTAACACTAAAAACGTTTCACACTTTTAAAAGTATATATCTCAATCTTCTTTGAACGTCAAACGTGTCTCAAATTTACATTGAAAGAATATTGAGATGAAATTATTTGAATTAAATTAATTGAAATTATTCAACGGATCATATGTAACAATACCATTTCTTGAAAAAATTGAACTTCCTATATCGACCATTAAAATATTTCTATTCTTCTATGATTGCGATTTTTCACGGTTTTAAGAGATAATTTATTTTAAGCTCAGAACGGCAGAACTTTCTTATGCTAGAATTGGAAGCGAGTCAGGAATATTTTATTCAACATAACAGATAAAACTGTTAAAATGTATACAAAATTCAGATTACATTATTTTTACAATATTTAAAAAAAAATTATTAAAAAAATTATCATTATGCAAGTCATGTAAAGTGTATTTTATGTGCTGCGGCTGTATGCTTATCTCTAACCAATTCGAAAATAACAGATTGGCCATGTTTGTAGAGAACTTTCTGTGTTATTAAATCTTGCTAGAAAATCCTATTATTTGATATCTAGAGTTTAGCGGAAAATGTTAGAAAAAATATATTTAGTTCATTTACTTTAAGCTTTTATCTTGAAAGAACATAAAGGTTTTTTTTTGACATACATAATTATGGTAGAACAGATTAGAAAATTAAGACGACTTATGAATCAGCACTTATAATCCAAACTTCTACTTAAGGCCAACGGAATAACTTATAATTCATAATTGGAACTTCAAGAAGCGAAAAGGTTCAATTACATAAGGAATATTTAGGAAAATCTAATCTTGAAGTCTATGGCCGAAAGTTTACCACCAAGCTAAATACAGAGTGGAATCGAAGTTTTTGTGTTGACATTTATCAAATGGTTAAAGGAAATAAAATCAGCTTTTTTACTTATTTTTCAAAATTTTATACATTAAATGACAACAGTATTATTTTAAAGTCATCTTCAGAATCCTATACAGCATAACAACTGTACTGCATAATAGATTAAATTTGATTGATTGGGTGAGAGGGTGGATGCGTATAACCAATATTTATGGTGATAGTATAAATCCGGTATTTCGGTGTGATACTGGTTTTGGGTAAAGATTTTTCAGAATGTTCTGAATTTTTAAATTCATTTTGTAGTTTTTGATCTATAAATTAATGATCATGTCCATATAATTTGCAGGTATTCGAGCAGAATAAGCGAAAATTATCGAGACCATGGATAAGCCCTGATAGTCTTCCATCTTCAAAGACAATCGATGCCTTTGTAGTCTTCCATGATCAAAGAAAGTAGACTTCTTGGTAGTCTTCCGTGATCGAAGATAGTAGAAGCCTTCATGGTCTATCATGATCGAATATACTAAACGCTTTGGTGATCTTTAATGAATAAAAATAGCAGATGCCTCGGTAATCTACCATTATCAGAGGCAGTAGATGCGTCGTTGATCTACCATAAATGAATACAGCAGACACCTTGGTGATCTACCATGAACGAAGACAGCAGACAAATCGGTGATCTACCATGATCGAAGACAGCAGACAAATCGGTGATCTACCATGATCGAAGACAGCAGACAGATAAGTAATCTACCATTATCGAAGACAGCAGACAAGTCGGAGATCTACCCTGATCGAAGACAGCAGACAAATTGGTAATCTACCATAAGCCAAGATAGCAGACACTGCAGGTCTTCTATAATCAAAGGCTGTGCAATATGTGACTGAGGATTACCAGTTAAACCGATGTTTTTTTTTAAAAAAAATGGTAAATATGATTTTATCTTCAGTTGGGCACGTAGTTCATTGGCTTGAATTCAAAAAAGAAAAAACTGATACTCAATCACTATTTTCATATCTGGGATTCATAATGTACTCTTGACGAAGAAAAATTTATAAATAACTAAATTTTTATAGGAAATTTTACAATAAATGACCGTTAATTTTCTTTACACTAAAATGAATTAAAGTTTAGTAAGATAGCATATTTTAATTTAATAGTAGCTGGATTTGACGACCAATTTTTCACTAGGAATTAGTTCTGTTTTAATGGCATTAACTATAAGAATATTTTGTTTTTACGTGCCCTAGAGAAAGATGTAATATTAAAATTATCTGCTGTAAAATTAGTTATACCTTGATTGTCTTTTAATAAGTTCATTCTCTCTTAATTTCATATCTGGGAATTTTTCAAAACTTTTATTCCTAACTATTGGGGAAAATATATCCCTCCAAGGCCACATTCGCAAATATCTCTGAGTTATGAGGATGGTGTCAAATTTTGATTTCATGGTTTGCTTTTAAAAATTTTATTTTGATATTTTGTTGCATGAATTCACTATTTTTAAATAAAAAAGGTGTCACCGTCATCATTTGACACCATATAATAAAGGTAGTATCTGAAAATGCAACACCCTGTGTGAACCAAACATTTCAATCGTTTTTAATGCAGACAAAAATAATGCCTTTCATCCATTCCATATATTTAGAAAAATAAGAATAAAATTAATTAGCATAAATTACTGCTAATTTTAATCAAATGCTAATATAAAAGATTTAAAAAATTAAAATTAATTTTTTCGTTAATTTCGTTAATTATTAAATTAATTTAACTTCAAAATGATTTTTTGTTAGTTTAGAAAGAAAAATCTTCATTTTTTCATATAAAATGTCGAAATTGGCTGAGAAAGGAAAAAAAAATGTGAAACCTCTGGATATAAAATTGTTTTGAACAATATATTCGCTTTAATTATTGTATCATTTTCGAGCAAAATACTCTCATAATGCAAAACAATATTTCTTATTATTTGGAATTGAAAGCTTATCTCTTCCCTTTTGTTATTATATATATTTCTCTTTTTGTGAGGTGTTATTTTCAGCTGCTACAAATGCATAACATAACAAAATTTTGTTCTATCAATTACGTTACTTCAGTATCTGAATTTGTCATCTTAGCCACTCTACAAACAAAGAGGAAAACTGCCCAGTTTCCTGTTTTTTATAATCTTTCGTAATTTTTCATCCCGCTATACGAGTGTCGTTGTAAATAAGTTCTTTCATTATTAAACTAATTTGCAATATTCATTATACTCCTTCTCCAAAAATCAATATGTCTGAAGGCGAAATGCAGAAAAGTTAAACTAAAATTCTTTTAGATGAGTATATTTCTTTAATTTCCATGATTAAATCATTAACAAAATTCCTGAAATACGACAAAATCAGAAATCTTCATTTAAAAAATTCCAAAACGGAAGATTCCATTGAAAAGTATTAAAATAATATACTTTAAAAATTACTGAATGGAATACAGAATTAGGAAATAGCATTAGAATTGAATAGTTAATAAAAAAAGAAAATGAAACCAAATTTATATCCATTAATGACGTTTCGGTACACAAAAACACTATTTTGACATTAGATTAAAAGTCTTGCAGCGTTTCATAAAACTCAGCATCCATTTTTAATTTGTTGTATGTGAAAATAATATCTTTTCAAAGAACTCTTTTTACGAAAAGAAGGAAGTTATCTAAATAAAGTTTTAAAAAAAGTTAGCATTAAATGGGATAAAAAAAAAGTACATCTGCTTAAAACTGTAAGGAGTTTATATAACCGAATGTTAATGAAATGTAGGGAAAGAGGATGGGTATAAGAATTGAAACGAAGTTCTTTACTTTTATCGATTCTTAAGCAGAAAATGAAGAGAATTTGTATTCAAATTCTTAACATCATGCGATTACTTTGAGAATTGAAATAAAGAATTTAAAATGTTGTTTTTAATCCCCCTTTAAATGAAAGATGAATGAATCTCCTTTATTGAGGAATTCTTTAAATTTTTTTGTGTTATTTTTAATGGAATAAAAGCTTAAATTAAAAGTGGTCGCTTTTTAGGCTTATTACTCTGTTGTAAATCTCATTCATTTTTATTTGAAATGCAATGTTTAATGAATAATTTTTCTATTTAACAAAGCTATATTGTTCTCATTGCATAAATAAAGAGCCCTCAAAGATTATCTCGATTTTATAAATGAAAAAAGAGTTTTAAAAGCATTTATTTAAAAGTAATTATTTTTTTTATAAACAATTCTGGATCAAACATACAAACAAGCATTTTTTCAGTTGCAATAAAAATAATTACTTGTAAATTTTATTGTTATTGTCATAAGTAGCACTAGTAAGAGCAAATAAAAGTACATGAGTAGAATTCCTAGTTGGAGGGTAAAATTTATATGAGTAGAATTTCAAAGATATCCATTTATTCTTACCAATCGTATTAATAAAAATCAACTTATCCCTAGTTAGATTTCATTATTTAGATAGCGATAATATATAATATAGATTAGAATCAATTTCCTATAATGCTTATTATTTCAAATATAATGTTTTTGCATAATCTCAATATTCTATTTCAAAAAATAAAAAATAACCGTTATTTACCGATAGAGCCTTTTATCTCCTGATAATGGATTTAATAGATTCCACTAACTTTATAAAACAATATCAAATTACATATAATTATAACTTACCCCTGTAATAATAAAATATATGTAACATATTTACAAATATAAAGCTTAGAGCCACTTAACGTACTTAATCCAAACGTAATGTAAAATAATAATGTAATTTAATAATACGCCACAATATGATTATGAAACACAGCCTTTGTATTAGTATAAGAAAATTTATTCATTTACATTTCAAAGAAAAACAGGTTGTGTATAAACGTTAATTTTTTTTAATTGTTTGCAGACTTCTTACCTTGTCTTTTTTTTTTTGTGAGGAAGAGAGAAAATATTTTTTTTTTCAGATTTATAAAAGAAATAATAGCTGAAAGTTTTAAATTTAACATGGTTCTTAAATATTTAGTTTTATATTGATACTTGTAATTCTGACATCCCATATATAGAAGTTTAGCATTGTTAAAATAGTACAAAATTTTAAAATGCATTGATGATTAATTTCTGTCAATCAGAGAAAAATATACAGTTATTTTAATTAACGGTTTTACATTTCGTTTTATTTCGATTTCGGTATTGATCTTTCTTTTTAAATGTTTATATTTGATTAAATCTAATAGGAGAATAATTTATACTCATGCCATTACAAATAAAATATGTTGTAGAATAGTATTCAATTAATACTTATTTAGCATTATTCTGATGGTATTTCTTGATCTAGGTATTTCATTTCTTAAAAAGAAACAAGTTACTTTTCTATATTGCTGATATACCATTTTAACACCCGCTGACGTATATTAATAAAACGATTAAAAAATCAAAAAAAATCAAACTGATGTTCAATTATTAATTACTGTTTGAATTTATATTAAAAATATTTTATAATATTTTAAAAGAGCGTAAACCTAATCTATCAGATATCTGTTCCAAACATGATGTTTTCTAAAAAGGTGCGTTATCAATAACATCTGTTAAAACCAACAAAGAACCACAGAAAATGAATTCTTCCTGCAACAAACATAATTTTGTGGATACATTTTTGTTTGTATTTTTAATCAAAAGTTGCATGTATTTACTAAAATAACATTTTAGAATTGTACTGGACAGCTGTTGTCACGTGACTAAAACCAAACGATAATCGTGACATAAAACCAAACGATAAATTGTCAACAACAACTAAACATCTGCCTAGCCAATAAATACACATTTCTTGCAAACCAATTTCTTTTTATAAACTAAAGTCACTGTGAAAAAAGATAATAAAAATAAATAAAATGTGTACACTTTTCGCTTAGAGAAGAATTCTACATTCAATTGTATAAAACAAATATTTTTCCATTTATTTTTCCGAAGTTAAGGTAAATGGTGAATCCGAATCGGAAAACTATTACGGAAAGTGTCGCCTTGTCGAAAGTTTCTGCAATATCGAAAGCAGTTTAATTTTACATTTCTTTTTCTTACTGATGGCGTTATCTTTGCTTCATGATGGGGAGTTTAGACTCTATAATTTAAATTATTCAGTCTGAGAAGTACTTAAAGGTTCCATTGTTTCATATTCGTGCTGCCAAATAATTACATACGTACATTTTTTGATATTAAACTTTATCAAAGAATTTCAAATATAATTATTTTTATGTTAATGAATTTGAAAAATAATATTCTTTGAACGTTTTTTATAAACTTTAAATATTGTAACTAATAATTTATTGTAAATATTGCTTGAAAAATTTAGTTTAGTATTATTAACGTCTCGTTTAAACCAACACTAGGGCATAGGATAACATTCACATTCTTAATTACCTAACATTTTTTTATTACTACGAAAGTTGCTTAGTGGATAATACTTTTGATTTCTTAAAAGTAATATAACAAAATTTAGAAAAATTGAAGTAATACGACGCGTTTAGTTGGTTAAGTAAAGAATACGTATCGTATATTTCACGGTTATGACGTTACTGCTACAGTTCTGGCAAATCGTCATGGAAATATTGTTTCAATTTCATTTAAACCAAAAATGAATGGAGAACAAAACAAACATCAAAATTTTGTTTTTGCTTTAAGAAAATATACAGTTGAAGTCTATGTGGTTCTTAGAAGGTTCATTCCTTTCTTATGGCACTAAAAGCTATTATTTCTAGCTATTTCTTTTTTTCTGAATATAACTTAAATCCAACTTTAAATAAACGGATGTAAATGAATAAAGATATATCATTATCAATTTGTTGATTGTAACCAGCGGGAAATATGTCCGCACATTGGTACTCAAATGATCACGATTGCTAAAAATAGTAATGAAATTGATCTAAGCACTTTGGGATATATATTTACTATCAGATCTACACTAAGATTTTAAAAAACCGTTATTAGAATAATGGTCAAAGGTTTCACTGGCGTTAATGGCATATCAAAAACATAAAATAAAAAAATGTACATTAATGATGTCTTTATTCTCAAATTGCATATATATATTCTTTGTTTTGGAATAAATAGAATATCCATTAGCAATATTTTGCAATAATTGAGCAATATTTTGTGACTATGTGATTATATTGGACTGAGAATACGTTAATTCACATTATTTAAAGACAAATAAAAAAAAAAGTCCTAAGTTTTAAATGGAATTTCTTTTAAGAAGAAATATATATCTCATTTTTTTAAAAATTCCTTTCGAAGAGACTAATTTGATCATCTAATTTAACTTTGTTACATAGAATATTTTATTTTACTTCCTAGATAACTTAGTATATTCAGAAATTGGAAAAAAATCAAATGAGTTGGAAAGAGGAAACATATTTTAAGATGCATCCACCTATTTCAATAAAATATATACATATAGATTATCAATAATAAAAGAAATATACAAAAATTAAAATGGAATCTACTATGCATAATTCAATGCATCATGTCAGAACATCATTTCTTGAACGGCCAAGCATCACGTGCTCGTGCAAGTTAAATTATATTTTTATTCATTTTAATTGTTTCATTTGAATGAGTCACTTTAGTATTGCAAACGGTCCAAAAAACTTTGAATTGCATTTAGTGTTTAAAAATATCACATTTCCTATTTATTTCTTTTGATATAATCGCATGCACAAAATGACATTTTTCCGGGGTTTTTTGCTATAGTCATTAACTTATTTTTTAAAAAAATCAGAGCTTTTGTAAGTGCGATGGCAAGACGTTATTATAAGCTGATTTTTTTGAGAAACTCGTGCAGATATTAATTTTTTTTATTTTTCGCCTGCGGGTTTTCTTGACACCACAAAACCTCATTCCTAAAACAAAATCATGTTCTGATATGATAATAATAAAGAAAAATATCATTGGAATAAAAATGCTATAGTTACTATTAAACTTAAATGATCTTATACCTCTCGACTAATAATTAAGGAAGGTGTGTGTGTATGCTCGAGATCTGGCGCTCTACAAGACATAACTTATAACTAAGTGATATAAAATTTGGTACATATATGTTTTGAAGGGCTGGATTGCTTCTTAGAAATTGTTTGTTTGATATTTTAATTAAAAATTAAATACAATTTTCATACATTTTCTCCAGAATTCCCAAACAAAAATAATTTTTATATTTTGAAATTTTAAAAATATGCCTTGTCAACTATAATTTTTTTCGTACTCTTGTTCTCAATTTTATACAGTTTTAATAAAGGCTTCTAGTTTATTTTGTATAGGTATGATTTATTGTATAATTGACAATAAAAATGCTTTCATAATCAATATTAATATATCATTCTAACATTTCACCCATTGTTATTGATCAAGGAATAAAAATGTGGATTATTTCCCCAAGTTGAATATACGATCATGATAGTTTTGAGTACACATAATGCTTTTAATAAGAATTTTAAAAGTCTGCTTTATGTATAGCTAAGATTTAACTTCAAAATCAAGCTGTGATCAAATATTTAGCTAAGCTCATATTTAAATGCTGTTATTATTTCTCTTTTTTTTTTGTCATTTAATTGCTTTCTATGTATTGAATAAAAACATTTTGGAGAGAAAATTAAATGCCTAGCACAATCAGAAGAACTGAGTAAGGCTTCTAAATAATAACGATAATGTTATATCGAAAATCCAAATTTATAAATAGTTTGCTGATAATTATAACATAATTTCAGCTTTTTTGGGCAAGCATTAAGCGTGGTTGAAATTTAGTTCAAATCCAGAAAAAAAATTCTAAAATATTTAAGAAACAGAAACTAAATTTTTATATAATATGATATAATTTTCAAAGGACAGGAAAAAAATAAATATGATGATATTTAAAAAAATAATGAAGGTAAAATTATTTTTTTACGATTGTGTATTGTAACTCATAAAAAATCTATTATTTTTAAAACTACAACATTCTTTAAAAATTAAATTTCATTAAATAATTAAATAATATTTGCCTTGTTTATAAAAAAAATATCAATCGAATTATTTTTACTTTACAAATCACTCTCATCATTTCTTCTGGAAACCGGATCCAAGCAGTGAAAATTGAATTAGATATTGATTGGTTCTCATCAATCAAGAGTCAAGTTTAAATTCCAACATTTATCGTACTTTGATTGTAAATAAATATAATTCATGTAGACAATTAGGATTATTTATTTGTATAAATATTATATTATATATTTATTTTATATGATGAGCGTGATAAATATATAATATAAATATTATATTACATATTTATTTTATACAAATAAAAAATCCTAATTGTATACATGAACATTATTTATTTACAATCAAAACACGATGAATGCTAGAATTAAATCTTGACTCTTGATAGATGAGAGCCAATCAATATTTAATTGAAATTTCACGGCATGGATCCAGTTTCCAGCAGAAATGATGAGCGTGATTTGCAGATTTTAGCCCAAAACATGTATTGATAAAGTGGAATACAGTTTCTATTAATTAGATTAATTAAATGGAGTACATCCATTATCTACATTAGTAGTAACAGGACAAATTGTGTATCCTAACAGACTCGATGTTGACTGCCGACGGTTAAGGTTGCACGAACACTAAATGCATTCATTTTGCGAATTGTTTATATAAGAATACTACCAGAAACGATAGGAAATTTAGGGAATGTATTTGTATAAGTTTCGTAATTGTTGGATGTGTTTTGCATATGTATTAACACTTTGGTGAACGGCAATTTTACACATTAACTATGTCATGTCACCGGCTACTTTTTCGTAATTGAATATAAAAGTAAAACGTTCTAAAAAAACTCCAATGAATTTTGTTGAATTGGAACATCAAAAAGTACTTCGCCGATACGTTCCGTCGTGGTTGAAATTTTTGGAATTTTACTAAAATTCTAATAAAAATGTAAATACTAGGAAAAGTAATTTTTCTATTATAGAGCGGACAAGACTAAAGACGATACGCCAAGTTTTTGTAATGTTCTATATCGCCCTCGGTGTTATAAATTGAAACAGATTATGCAAGTGCAATGACGAGTTAACTCGTCACCGGTCAACAATGTTTGGACATGAAAAGACGTGTTAACTCGTCTTTTCATGTCCAAACGTTTCATGTCCAAACGGTCAGCAAAGTGTTAAAAGCTTAAAACTCTAAGCCAATATGTTAGATGACACAGCATCAAGACTTGAATTTTGGGGATTGTAATTGATCTTATTTTCGTTGAAATACAGTTGAAAAGATTTAAAAAAATTCAGTAAACGCCACAAACATACAAAAAAATATTTTAAATTATTTAATTATGAAAAATTGGTGACAAATACAACAAAATTTCATGAATTACTCGATATTAAATAAAATTAAATTATTTCGAAACACCATTGGTAAAATCGAATTCCACTGTAAAAAATAGTCACAAAAAGTGAGTTATCAATCTTCAATATTTCTTTTGCTCAAAGTTATATAAACATTAATGATTTTAACAAGACCTGTGTTCAGATTATATCGAAAAAAATACTTGAGACATTGTCTTGAATCATCTGTTATTTTCTTCGCTTGAAAATGCGCATAAGTACATCGACTTCTTTTAAAATTTAATATAAATATACAATTTTGTGGAAAGACTACTTAGTTTTAATTAATTTATAATCTATAGACGACAAAATATTTCAATTTTATTATCTCAGACATGCAATTAAATTTCATTAACAATGTTCTTGCTTAATTGAGACGAAAGCGATTTAGAAATGACCATAGTCCATAATATCTACTAAAAAAAAATGCTGACTGAGCTGGGGATGTATTTCTATACAAGTTTGAACTACATAGGCCAAGACTTTTAATATAGCAATTTTGGCACATACATACTTAAAAGAGTGAAACTATATCAAACGGAACGATTTTTTTAAAATAACAAAAAAAAATTATTCGAAATTTTGAATTGTTTTTCAGTTATATTACTAAAATAGAAAAACACAAAAGTGTTTTTAGGCCATCTTAAATAAGAAAGGCTTATCTCACAGTTGTTTTGTCATTAGTTTCCTTATTAAAGTAAAAATAAAATAATTTTATTGATTATTTAATAATGCACCACGACATGGCCTGGGTAACTTGGTTGGTAGGGCGTTGAATTCGCATCCCTTGGGCCGCAAGATCGAACACGCTAGCCGAAGACTCTCCGTATGACTGATGGCTTATGCATGTTAAATCTGTCATGGCCATAAAGTCCTCCATGTCGAGAGTAATACCACTGGGGGTACTGGGTTAGAGATGAACGTTCTCTGTTCCAGATCTAAATTACGATCTGTGGTTGAATGAATGAAATGAATGAAGTACGCTCCATAAAAAGATTTTGTAACGTGTGTGAGCTAGTCAGACTTCTGCGCTCAGGTGCTCAAGGGTCCATAAACTCAGAAGCTACTGCACCCTTTCTTATGTTGTAAATCGGAACAACAGTAGACCGTTACATGCATTTTTTTCACAATTGATAATCGAGATATGAAATATTGGTTTAGTTGAATGGCAAATGAGTTTCAATTATGTTCTTTTAATAAAATTCATAATATTTTATACTAGCAATTTCGGTCTAAAATCTCAAAATCCTGCAAAGGGGATAGTTTTTAAGTTATGCCTATTTTTCAACCTCGCCATTTTTCCTGTAATGTAATTAGATGCATAATGAATAGAGTTGCGCAAGATTCAAAAAAAATAATATTTATTAAATTTCTTTCAAAATTGGAAGTATAAAAGTATTCTGCTAACTAATTCATTTGGCTTAGCCACACAAAAAAACTTAATTGTATTTTTTAGCGACCATCAACTCCTCCGAACTAACTCATTGCCAAAGTTGACTTTTATTAAGTAATTTTGAATTCCAATTTTCAATATTTCACGATTAAAAGAATATTTATGCAAACGCCTCAAGCCCCATTGAAGACTTTATTATTATATTCGGAATCCATATATAAAATACATTGGCTACTACGTATTTTAAAAATACGGTACGTCTCTTACTTATACCTTGGTTTCAACATATACCTAAAGAAACGCCATATACCTAAAGAAACGCATTATGTAATATTCCCAGTGGAAAGAAATATATATATATATATATATATATGTATATGTGTGTGTGTGTGTGTGTGTGTGTGTGTGTGTGTGTGTGTATGTATTTTTGAACCGCCTAAATAAAAAAAAGTGTCCTATATATTTTTTCCTTTCAGCAAAGAAAATTACCCTGAGAATTCTTGCATTTCTTTTCGGTCACTCTATTCAAGATGCTGTTTTCTCGAGAATCCTCAAGTAAATGTAGGAAAGGCAATATGTTCTATTTACTGTGTGTTTTCGTCGAGGGATATTGAAGTGTCCTGCGCATCGAAATGAAAAGCTGGGGACACGCTATGGGGTATAGCTGACTCTTGCTTCCAAATCTGACATTCAAGTTTTCTTTGCTTGTAAATCCTTTATGCAAAGTAAAGTATAACAGCAGTTGTTTAAACAAAAGAATGAAAAGCTGGATACTATGTAGTATAGCTAATTGCTTGAAAAGCAAACTATTTATTGGGCGATGACAGTAAGCGTAAATCCTAAATACATTAATTAAATAGCTGTATATATATTTTTTATTTATGCTTCATAATTTTATTTCTTATTATTATGATAATTGTGACTTGCCTTTATAATATTATTCATTATATTGTCTGAGAGTGCTACGTTTTTATTTTGACTTTCAGGGACTAATCAAATATATATTTGTAATACAATTCTGACAGAGGTTTTGAAAATGTTTTATTTTTCTATATTATATACATACATACACACATAGACTCATATAAACATACATACAAACACATAGAGACATATAAACATACATACAAACACATGCACATACTTATACACACACACATGCATAAACATACACACACACTCACATACAAACACGTATACACATACATACAAACACGTATACATATATGCATACATACAAGCACAAACACATATATACATGCATATACATACGCACAAACACATATATACATACATACACATACGCACAAACACATATATACATGCATACACATACACACAAACACATATAT
>JAOUZG010051355.1:3655417-3691328 GCA_026289955.1 Argiope argentata
GACCAGATCTTACCAATAGGTCATCGTGTCCTACTCAACCAGCTTATGAAGCGGCTTTTTAGAAATCAGATGCTGGGACCGTAAAAACGCACTGGTTGACAAGTATTTGTTGTTGTTACTTATGGCACTTGTCATGGACAAGCCCCGCTGATACATCAGCAGATTTTAAGCTGCTGATACGTCTCTTGTTTTTTAGAAGTAGCGCCATCTAGGGCCAAGTGTACGACTTAGCTACACACACGCCACAACCCTTTTCAGGGGGCGGACAACATTCATGCAAATTCATTCATTCATCTCAGATCGTAATTAAGACCTGGAACAGAGAACAATCACCTCTGACCCAGTATCCCCAGTGATATTACTCTCTATATGGAGGACTTTGCTACCACGAACAGATTTAACGAGCGCCAATCACCACACACTCGGGAATTCTTTTGGTCGGTGAGCTTCGAACCCATAACCTAAGGAGTACGAATCCAACGCTCTACCAACCAGGCCATCACGGCCCCGACAAGTATTTAGAATCTGGAAGTGTGATAAGACAATGCCTGCTCTATATCACTTTCTTAAAGAACTTTCAAGTAAATAAGGATCTTTAAAGGGACATTAAGGACCTATCATCTAGCTGGCAATATTCTTCCGTCTAGATCATGGTATGATAAATATCTGATATTTCAAAAAAATTTATGTAAAAAAAATTATGTTTGTATTTAACCTTTGAAAATAAATACGTTTTATTCCTTGATCTTGTCTTTCTTATGTTCCATTGAAAATTATAAAAAACAATTCTTGTATAATTAATTCCACTGTATTGTAAAAGGTATCCCAAATTTAATGCAGATTTGAATTTTCCACCATCTTGGCATTAATGTATCGTCCATCTAATAAAAGGCAGGTGATAGTTGAGGGGTAGTAAAACTGGTGCTTACATGATAGAATAACGTTTTAACGGAAACTTTAAATTAAATACAAAAAATTCAGATTTTTCTTTAAATTGTTACAATTTTATCGAACTATAAAATACACAGGATAGAGGGTTATGTATGGAATAACTATTAGGATAAATTACTCCCACCGTTTAGCTGCCACATAAACATATTTTTCGTTGAAATTTTTCAAAACCATGTTTTGTTAATACAAACTTGAACATCTAAGAATGTAGGAATTTATAATAAATTGTTCCTCCATCATACAATAATATTCATTAAAAATAAAATATTGCAAATATTTTTTTCTTGTTTATGAAGATCTGTTGTTCAAAATTCCTTGTAGTTGTCTACTGGAAAAATAGTATTGATAAATAAATAAAAATAGTTGTTTCCATTCAATGTATGCATACTTTTGCGCTTGTTAGCATATATCGTTGACTTATATAATTCTATAAAAGAAATACAATGGTGTTAAATCAAACAATCTAAGGTGTTTTCGAGGGGGGCGGGCAGTTATCAGATTTCAAACATTACCCAACAATGAAAACACGATGCTCTGTAGTGTAATGTTTCGTTTCTTTAACTTTAAAATATCTGCCAAATGATTTTTTTAACAGGACTGCCAACATTTAACTTCACAAATGGTGACAAATTCAAATATCACGTTAATTGAGGGAACTTTTTCTAATAATTAGAATAACCGAATTATCGTATTTAGAATTTTACAATTTCTTGTACAAGAAGTCGAAGTACTTTACAAATAAAATTATTACAATCCATTTCATTTAACTTGAGTTTTTAAAATGAAAAAAAAAAATCCGATATATTTTATCACATTTATGTGAGATGTGAACAAAGTTATCCATTGAATATATTTTCTTGTGACAATACAAAAAAAAAAAACTTTTTGAAGAAAAGAAAAGATGAAACTCGTATTCATGTTATTCTTTTCTTTGATTTCTTTCCTCTACGAACGGATACGGAAAATAATAGAAATATTTATACCATTTCTATTGTATTGAGTTTTTATAACTTCACAATAGAGTTATAAAAACCAGTCATACCCAAAGAACCTTGGGGGGAGGGAATCTTTTGAAAAAAAAAAAGAAACTACAAAAAGTCACCAAAGGATTTTGCAATGCTGTCATGAAAAATTCATTGCCAGACAATTGCCTTTTACTGACTTGCAGGAAGTTCTTTATTTGAAGAACTAGATTCGGCAATATAGGAGGGCATTAAAATTAAGCATCAGAAACTTTATAAATTCTTAAAATATATATTAATTTGAAGTATAATATGAAAAATTAATTTAGATAATATATTAAATTAACAACTTCTTCAACTAGAATATTAGTCTTTTGATTACATATGAATTAATATACAATGATTTTTTTTAAATTTAATTTTATTTGATTGTGCTAAAAATATAGACTTAATGGAATTTGTAGGCTACAAATTACTCCATGAGAAAATTTCAAAATTATATATTACACAAAATAAAAATAAAGGAAATTTTTATTTCAGAATCAAAGTTTTTTTTTTCAGAATTTTTTATTCATTTTTATTTCAGAATCAAAGAACTTTAAGAAAAAATCAAATTTCTCACTGAAAAAGCATGTGATTGTGTGTATTTATAGAACAATGAACTTAGAATGAATTGTTATTATAATATAAAACTATTTTAGATTCTACGTTAATTATACTTAGTAATTAACGAAAAAACTGAAGAAAAACTCAATTAGAAACATTAAAAAATTATTTATTTTTGTTTTTAATGTAGAGAAAAAAACTTTAGTTTGATAATATTCAAGTAGATAACATTAAAATTATCAAAACCTTGATTAATTTAATACAAGCCATCTTGGGATTATTTAATTAACGGTTGCAGTTAATTAAAACTTATCCTAAGGTGTAAACGAGCACATATGTGAAGATTATCAATAAGAGATAAAAACTAGATGGCATTTGTTTAAAAATTCATTCAAACGATTATTCAAGTTTATATGTCAGGTTAAAAACTAGAGGGCACGTAATAATCTTTGGCCTTAAAATTTATTACGAATTGTTACTAAGATTTTCATTTTAAATTAGTAACAGTAATCAAATATAGAATTTTAATTAGCAGTAATAATTAGCATAAAAATTGTCATTAAAATATTTATATAAAATATACGCGAGTCGGGTTTATAAATTTATAGTGCTTGCAATGACTATGAATGAATTTATACTTATAGAATTGTTCAGGCCTGTATCAATGATTGGATGAGATTAATAGATTGTAGAATTGTGCTAGCAGAACTTTTCCGCTAGCCGGGCACCATCAAAAAATCGCCAAATAGTTTAGAATCCTGCCAAATTTCTTAGAGATTTTAAAAGAAAATGTCGCAAAATGAAATAGAATTCTTTCAAATATCCTTTTTAAAGAAAAAAATGTCAAAATAATGAAGAATTCTGTCAAATTTCTTAGCGATTTTAAAGCGAGAGATCGCCAAATAAAGTAGAATTCCGTCAAATATCTTTCGAGACCATGCTAGCTAATTTGAAATTACTTTATTACTTACACAACTATATTAAACTGTTTATTTATATAAATAGACTCACAAATAATCTCATTTTCACATAACCATAATTTAATAATTGTATTTCGAAATAATTTTATTTAAAATAATTCATTGAAAATTAAAAAAAAAACTTAATATGAATTTAAAAATATAAAGTTGATTTTTAGATAGTTGCTATATTTAAACAATTCATGTTGTCAAATATTTTAAAATGTAATATACACTTTATGTATAAAATTGTATACCATTAAAACTTTCATTGTAATCAATCAAAGTTTAATCCTTGATTTTTAATAAAACTCTCTAGTTTTTCATCTTATTATGAATGCCTAGTAATTATCTTATTTATTGTTCTTTACTAATTAACATTTCAAGCTACAGGAACAGATAATTTTAAGAAATATTTGAAGGTTAAATAGGGTAAAAATGGAAATAATTCGGATAAAGAGAAAGCAAGAGCTTTATTAATTTAAACGTTATTTTATTTAAGACATTTTGTTATTAAACCTACAACAAAACTACACAAAGTAAACACAAAACAATTCATTTTTTCACTATACCTACAACGCAAAGTTATGCCAAAAATTCGTAGTCTGTTTGCACTAAAAAACAAAATATAATCAAGCAAAACACCTGTTTTTAATAAAAATGCTCCTACAAGAGATTGAGGGGAAAAAAGGTTTCAAAATAATTGCAACTTCATAAAAGGAATCTTTTTCAAAACAAGAACAAACAAATTTTAAACAAATTATTCTACTTACGAAGAATGCGTTGTGAAAATCCTTGGAGAGGAAAATAATTTCAAGAAAAAAGTATTTTTTTTTCTTGATAAAAATATATGAAATACTCGTATTTGTATATACATATACTTGAGATCCAGACTTAAAGTCAACTGTAAATAGATTTTTTATAAGAATATAATCTTCAATGAAATGCCCCTACTAATTGTTTTCTGATTTTTTAATTATTTTTGGGGAATTTTATTAATTTATCTGTCGTAAAATAAATAGATAAATGTGTCAAAATATTATTTTATAAATAGGATATAACAAGATCTTTGAGACTTTTACTACATATAAATTAAGTACTTATATTCATATCAGTTTGGAAGAAAATATAATTTTGAATAAACGAAATAAATGAGAAACGTATAAATTATATTTTACTATGTAATAGTTATTACGTAATTGTTTTGGTAAATTTTAGTGTGAAATTATTATTTAACTGGAATAAATATGATAGGAAATATGTAAATAACTACAATAATTTTGTAAACCAACCAATAAAGAGTTAAATTCCACAACTCAATTTACAAAATATATATTTATGTCGAAGACATCAAAATTAGGATAATAGAGGGGAAAAAATGAAATTTTGATTTTTTTAGAGAAAATTAAAAAAATATTGAAAATTCTTTGAAAAATATCTTTTTTTTGTTCTAAAATGTTTTTTTAAATGTTGAAAAACATTAATATTTTGAATATTTTAAATTTTCACATTAAAATAAAAGAAAAATTTTAAATCCAATCCAATCCAATCATCTTTATATGTCAATATGATATATCAAGATAATTGGAAAATTCTTCAGGACTTTCAACTAGTTTAGTTGTGTTATGTTGTGTTGTTGTTTTTGCATTAGCGTCAACTAGGACCAAGTATATGACTTAGCTGCACACACGTCACAAACCTTTTTACTGCGCAGACTTCATTCATACATTTCATTGATTCAACTGCAGATCGTAATTTAGATCTGGAACAGAGAACGATCACCTCTGCCCTAGTAACAGCAATGGTATTACTCTTGACAGGGAGAACTTAATGACTACAACAGATTTAACATTCGACTGTCACCAAACACAGGGAGATTCTTCGATTGGTAGGTTCGAACTTGTAGCCTAAGAGATACGAATCCAAGACAGTACCTACAAAGCTATATCGGTCCTAGTTTAGCTTTGTTTAGTTTCATATATTAACGCACCATCGTAGAATAATACTTGGACTTTTTTGTGATAGATCTCATAATTTTAAACTGCAGTCAGATAAAAAGGACGACATCAGATAGGAATTTGAGCATTCGCATTTATTTTTATACAGGTGTAAATAAAACTATAGATTACTATCGTTTCAGGCTCAGAAATGGAATAACTTATATAAAAAGGATGCTGGGCGTGAATGGGTTAACTGATTTTATTCCCACGATTTTTTCGTAAAATGCATACACTTTAAAACGATTCGTACATTTTCCCGAATCTAGTATTAAAAATAAAAATAAAAACTTTTTACCTATTTCATTCAGGCCAATAACAAAGAGATACATAAAAATGAGCTAGCTAATAGGTAGCTTAAACTAAAATAGGTTGTTGTATAATGTCGTGCATAGAATTATATTCTTCGTTCAGTCTCTAAAAATTATATATGTCTGAATTTAAATATACACAAGTACTAATAAATCCACATTAAAAAAATTTCTAAGTGCTATACTAAAGGAAAAAAATGCTACCCTATATTATATTCTCCTAAAATAAAAATTATAAAAAAATTAAAAAAAAAACTGTAACTAATCGTTGATTTTACGTAATGGTAATTTATGCTTTTGCATTTCCAGATGAAGATAAAATATTAGAATGCTATAAGGTTTTTCATTTTCTTCATTTTTAATTCATATTATATGCATATCAATATCATTCACAATATTATCAATTATCAATATCATTATCAATATTATCAATTATTAATGTTATTATCAATTATCAGCATCATTATCAATATTATCTATCAATATTATAAATTATCAATCATCAATATCATTACCAATATTATCAATATCAAATTATAAATTTGTATCAAAATAAAGTTATATTCAAAGCTTTTGGCTTCATTTTAAATTGTCGTTTGAACTATATTTAGATGGAAGAATTTTATTTTAAAAACAGGGTATAATGTGTATATATAGCATGACTTTTACAGTTTTAAAAAGTGTTGAATTCATGTCTAGAATGTAGTGGAACAGAAATTTCTGTAAATGCATATCTTATTATAAGATGCATATATATTTTTTATTATATGAATTTGAAACCTTATATTCTCTATATACCTTAAATTTTACAATATTTAAATATAATATAGGCTTATATTTTTTTAAAAAAATTATTATTAATTCTTTTAAATAATGCATAATGTCTTTATTTGCTTATAAATCCCCCCCCACAAAATGAAAGAAAAGAGTATTGTAAAGTTTGAAACCAATTACCAGCTATATGATAAACAAAAATAACTACGTAAAGTTTAGCGTCGCAAATAATAACTGCAAAATTTTCAAAAGTCACATACAAATATTTCATAATTTATTTTTAATATATGTTAACACAAATAATTTTAACTATTAAGGGTTTAACTATAGTTATTCGAAAGATGTTTAGGAAAAATAAAGAATTGCAAAAGATTCGACTTCAAAATTTTAAATTTTTAAATAATTAATAATTATAATATTAATATTAAATAATTAAATAATATTAAATAATTATAAATTTTTAAAAATTAATAATTTGTATAATTGAAAATTTGTCTAAATGTTTGCAAACATTATAATCAGAAAAATATTGATCATTCATTTTAATTTCGGCATGCGAAACCTTTACTCAAAAATTTCACATTTAAAAAAATGTTGAGCAAAATTTATTAAAAAAAATTAGAAAAGTAATCTTAATGCCAATTTTTACACTTATTTTGTCTTCATGAATTTCAGAACGCTTTGTTTGCTACTTGGTAAAGTTGGCATTTTTGGCGGAGTTAAAGGCTCAATATTCTTTTAAAAATATATATGCATGTCTCCAACGACTTAAAAAGAACATTATACGTATTTTCGAATACTGTTTTTATTTGCATTCTTGTTGCCATTCTTTAAAGTGAAAACAATTAAATGATTACTCTTTACGAACGCAAGTTTATTTAACTGAAAACTACTTTTAAAAATATAATTTGGAGAAAAAATGTATTATTTTACATATTAAATCACGAAAAAGAAAATTATATTAAGATTACATTAAAATTCATCACAATAATAAGATTAAATTTTACTATTTTATCAAACAACTTGCAAAACTTAAGAAGAAATATACCTTTTAGTAACTAATTAAAGGAGAACTGCTAAATAATACCTAAATAAACATAAATAAGCTTTGCAAAATGATATATGAATCTAGCGTAATTAATATAAAGACAATAATCAAAAAAATTAAATGGAAGTAAAATCAATTTATTTAATCAACATATCAAATTATTTTTTTCTTCTTTATTTTACCAACGTAAATAATTCACGTGCTTGGTAAAATAAAAAAAATAAACAAATTTTAGAACGAAAAGGAGATTGTTATTCGTTTTTTTCCTTTCAGTTATTTTTCGGATTGTTAATCTAAGGGGGACAGATTTTCGATCAAGAATGTAGGAAACATTATATCATTTTACTTCAAATTCATCTTACTCAAGAAATAAGAGCTGGAGTTCTTTCTGGGTCGCCATGTTTCTCAAGCAGAATAAAGGAATACTATCGATTCAAGCTGCTATTTTAATCGGAATCGGGAAGAAGAAGAACTAATTCATCGGAGCTTTATCATGAAAAAGTAAGATTAAAATAAATGCATACGTTAATTCAGCTACGATTCCAAAAGAATTCTAATTTTTTACTTTGTCAGTTATGAATGAGAATAAGCCATTAAATTGTTCTTTCTGTAATAAGCTGTGGAAATACAATGAATGAAGTGCTAAAAATTTTTCTGAAAAATACATGTTCTTCACACACAAAAAATGACTTGTTTGATTTCTTATTATTTAATGTTTTACTTGTGGGTTTTTTTTTTTGTAAAGCAGCTACTTAAAATGTTATGCAATCAATATAATAAGAATTTTTTTGAAAAAAAAAATCTAAGCTTTATGATAGTTAAAACATTTATTCTAAACTATTTTCTTTTTGTATTGTAATTGACAAATTATTTATTATTTTCTTATAGCGCAACAGATAATTTACTTATGATAAATAATAAATCTTTGAAAATAAACAATAAATAGAAAACAATGATTAAAATTTCTGGTATTTTTTTTTAATGTATACAGCTGAATATAGTTTTTGACTGAGTGATTTCACTTTAAGTACTTGATTGATTTACCTATTTATTTTTCTACATTTTAAATTTCCTTATCATATTATTTCTTCTCATTAAGTACAGTGATATTACCTATTATTCCGAGAATTTGCATTTTGAAGGCACGTTTGTAATTTTGCAATACATATAGAAAAAGAAATTTAATAAAAAATTCCTATTTATTTAACAGATAATTAATATTTAATAAGCATGAAAATGTTCAATATTATAAATATATTCTTACTATTAATAATCTAAAATATTTCAACACGCATTACTAAAATAAAGTAAAAATTTAATTTTTTTTTATGTGGAAGAATAATTTTTTAGAGAAAATTTTCTTGTTCTTAAAGACAGACACTTCAAATTTCCAATTCTTTTACACATCTGAGATCATATGTTTATTATTTTTTAGATATATTAGAGGAAAATTTTAAGTACAACTATTTATTATTACACCTGGTACTAATATACGATTCTGAAATTACTTGTTATTACCTCATCAATCAAAACTCGCAGCTGACAAAGGGGACTTGTTTACAATGCCGAATTTTTTTGGATTTCTAAATTACAATTAAAAATTGAATGCCAAAATAATTTCTTAAATAAATTTCATAAAAACTGAAGTCATTTTATACTTCAAAACATATTGTACTTAAATACCGTTCTCATTTTTTTTAATTTATATTTTTTTACGAGTATTTTTATATTGAGCAACATACTTTTATAAATGGATGCCATTTATGAATATTTAAATAACAGAGTGCATTATTTATAATATTAATTATTATAATTAAACATTTATAATTATAACCCAAATATTATTTTAAATAATTAATCAATAAAACATGAAATTTACTTGAAATATTTCACCGAACAGATATTTTTATTAATAGAATATGAAAAAATTCTTTTTTCACGCAATACATTTATTATTAACGAAAAAAAAAACTAAACATTTCAATTTATATAATAAAGCTAATTAGTAAAATATTATTTAATATAAGTGAACAAATTATTTGGATAAATTCGTAACAGGATTGTTAGAAGTTTTGTTAGACCAGATATTTTAATTCCTTTGAAATAATAGTTTTTACCCCTAGTTAGTTCATAAAACTTGAATTAAGATATAAATAATTATTTACTGTATTTGAATAATTCACTGAAATTTAAAAGATATTTTTTATAAATATTGGAGAACTATATTTGAATAAATAAGTTAATTCCGAATTTTTACTTTGAATAAAAGTTGAAAAAAATTATGATTAATTAGATTGATATTAATTATAAATATATTTATAAAGTATTTACAAGAAAGTTATTTTAAATATTTTAACCAAATGTCCGGAAGTTTAAATAAAACAAACTTCTGACTTCAGATATAATCTAATGTAAGTAGTTTAAATTTTTAAACACGTTTTAAAATAAAATTATTATAGCCCTTCAAACTAATATATTTTGAAAAGTATTTTTTAGAGTCTCATATGTCTTTATAAATTTAAATGCAATTCCTTAAATCTCTTTCTCAAAGATGCTTTGCCAAATCTGTTTTTAAATGTTTTACTTATAATTATGTATTAAATTTAATATAACTAAACAAAAATAAGGGGGATTTTATGTTTTCATATAATACATGCATATTTTATCGGAAAAGAATTTCCCGTTTTTAAAATATAATAATATTTTTGGAAGGACTAATTCATTTTCAAGTCCTTATTATTCATGGATGATTTCAACCTTTTATAATTCTTATTACTTTTGAAAATATTTTTATATCAATATCTTTACATAATATTTTACATTAAAAATTAAAAATAAGTGCATTTCCTTTAAAAGAAAGGAATCCGTCTTTTTTCACTATCTATATTTTAAACATAATCCTTCTTAAGTTATATGTGATTTATTTATTAACAGAATGACTCAATCTTAGAAACCATGCTTTTGAATTTATAATGAAATCGAAATTTTCATGTAAAATTCCTTAATACATTTCTCACAATATTAAATTTTTCTTTGTTTAAAATTGTATTTCTTATGAGGGATTGTTTTACATTTTGTGTAATATATATGATAAAATATTAATGATTTTTTTGTATTTTAAGTTGTTAAATTTTAAAAATTAGATTTTCGTTTTTGATTACTTTATTTTGAACCTTAGAAACAGAGATTTTAGTAAAAGATTAAGAACTTTCAGAGTATAAAGTAAAAATCCGAAATTTTAATTGCTTTACTTTTTAAATCAAGAAAAATATTTTATTTTCTTCTTGTATTTAAATATTTGAAATGGAATTAATATCATTGGACAAAACGTCAAGTATTTTTTAGACAAATATTTGAATAATTTAAATGAAATCCAACGTTAATTAGTTTTATTGACCTTAAGTTATTCAAATTTGCATGTTTATGATAGAAAGAAATATGTATTATTGAATAAAAAAATATTTACCAAAAGTTAGTAATATGCAATTCTACCATTAAAAAAAATTGTTCACAGTTATATTATGCACAGTTTTTTTTCTTTTGAATTTAATCTTAAAAAATTCTTAGTTGTTTCCGGTAAATACTGTAAGTGACTGTGAATTAACATACAAGTCACAATTTCACCATCATCTGTCCAATATGTATTTTTATAATTAATATTTAATTCCCACCTACACAGTGAATAACTTTCAATATATTCGCACTTTTGGTTATATCCATTTATTTTTAATATCGAAAACCTCATGTTCATACATATGCAACATGTATGTCTGTACAAATACAATAGTGGTCTAGAATCCAATTTATAAACTCTCGAAAAAATAGAATACTTCCAGTTGGGGAAATTATTTATTATATGTAGTTGTAAGCTGTAAAAATAATAAATTAAATTTTTGTACAGAGCCCTATTCTCTCAGTCTTTGTTGACAGCTGTAAGTTTATACTTACTCTAACAAGTCAATTAAAATCCTTTTATATTTGAAAATAGGTCAATTTCTAACTGTTTAAAGTAATTAATTAGGCTACAATTAAAACAGTTGCCCTATTTAAGTTACGCGTATATCAAATTAAAATATCCTATTTCCATTTAAGGCATAAAAAGCGTCCAAGAGAAAATGATTAAAAAATATTATATTATATATACATATATATCCACACTTTTTATATGAAAACGTATTTACTTTTAATAATATAAAAATATATACCTCAAAAATATTTTTTTTAAATGTTTAATTCCATTTGTTTCAATTTTAAATTAATCAAAGTGACTAAAATGTTTAAATAAAAAAAAACAAATTTAGTTAAATAAATAATATTGGTTTACAATTATATTGTATTTTTTAGACATCGCAGTATATTTACAACCATAAATAAATAAAAATGTGAAATAAAATATATAATATGAAAATTATAAAAAACATTTTTTTAAAAAAATATAAAATTATATAATATTTTTATCATTATATATAATCTAATTTAAAAAGGATTCATTCAAATTATTGGATTACGAATTCCATATTCAAAATATTTTACCCTTATAACAGTTTATTGGATGGAATAAATAAATTTTATTTATTACAATAACTAATTAAAAATAAAATTAAAAAATATGGAATTAATAATCAAAATTAGATTTCAAAAATATAAGTTAGATATATATGGAAATTGGTTTTCTTGACTGTTTTTTTTTGTAAAATCTTCAATAAGTAGTAATTAAATGTTTAATGAAGCAATGCTGTTTCCTAAATTTCGAATGAATTAATTAATAATTGATTATTATTTAATAATAATTTATTAAAATTAATAATTAATTGTTATTATTATTAATTATTTATTTAAGTTGTTTAAACTGCATATAGTTCTACTTCAAATTCTTTAATATCTCCTTTTCTTAGATTTTTAAATATTTGTTGCATGAATTTTATTATGCTTTAATTATTCTTCCTTTATAAGAATTAATCGTTATATAAAATAATACAAAGCAGGGTCTCCAAATATAGTATCACCCAGAGATATACGATAATATAACAAGATATAAAAGATTATCTTCAATTTACGATACCAGTACAGCCCTAAATAAAGAGAAAAAAAGCAATATTAACCCGACTAACCAGAATCATAATGGGACTTACCTTCACAACAATAGTGTACTAAATTTAGACCTAATGTTTATTATTTTTAATTATTTATTTAAGTAATTAAACTGCATATAATTCTATTCCAAATTCTTTAATACCTCCTTTTCTAGATTTTTAAGTATTTGTCGCATGAATTTTGTTGTACCTTAGTTATTCTTAATTTATAAGAATCCTTATTTAAAATAATGCAAAGCATCGGCTCCAAATATGGCATCACCCAGAGATATATGATTATATAACAAGTCATAAAAGATTATCTTTAATTTAAGATACCAGTACAGTATCTTGACTATATAAAGAGAAAAATGAAATAATAACCCGACTAGCCAGAATCAGAATGGGACTTACCTTCACAGCCACATCTGTGTAGTCTCTAGTCACCGTCAATGCAGGTATTCCAGCTTGTCCGGCGATCATAGAGATATAAAAAGTCCTTTTTGGAGGCAAAAATGACAGAATAACATGAGGATTCAGTTTCTGAATGCTGTCACACACACCATCGATTATATCAGTAATGTTTCTTGTGACCAGTATTGTTGAGGCGTTCATTCCTTCGCCTTCACCCTTGAAGTCATCAATAGTTCTTCTCAATCCTTTGGACAGCTTTGTGGCATCTTCTTCTGGCAAGGCTATCATGAGATGGATAGGCAAAGATATTACTGGCTTAGGAATAAATAACAAGAATGCCAGTAATAAATTCCAGAAGAAAGTCGACAGCTTAATTTTTTCCATAATTAAAACTTCAATTCATATCTTAACAGTTTCTACTTATATATGTTTGCTTCGATAATGCCATTGTGGATTTAGGCTGTATAATAATTGCCCGAGTTGAGTCATTTCTTTCATTTGAAACACGATAGAATCTCATACATTTATAAAAATGGAACATATTAAGCCTAATGATTCAGAATATTCTAAAGACCATTATTTCGAAATATATAAGACTAATCTGAAGATTTCAAAATGCTTTCAGTTCACATTTTGGGTACCTTAGTATCCAAAACTTGGCGGTTTAGATTCATTCAGAACGATCAAGAAAAAAATGTATTTTTAATTATTTATAAAAGTTCTTGTCTTTATAATAGTTTAAAAGATTAAGCATTTGCTCATACCTCTGAAAATCTTGAATATATACCACAAGATTAACCGCTAAGGTATGCTTTATCTAAAATATAGATAGTGGAAACCTCGTAATGAGTAATATAATCTTATATCAAATTTTCGGCAGTGGTATATGATGAAAAATCCAAAAGAGTATTATAAATACTCACCTATAAAGAAAGGCAGTTGTTGGTAAAGCTATTTAACTATATTAACAAAACGATCCAGGTATATTACCAACATTGGGCTTTTATTTTTTAATGCAAATTGCTAATCCATCAAATCCCAAAGCATAGTCATTTCTTTTCTATAATCTTACTCAATCTTTATAAGTATGAACATAATTTTTTTTAAAAATTCAATTTAAATGATAATAGTTTTATTGAAAGACAAGCACTATGGTTCAGTTAATTAGTAGAATATTATATTTGCAAAAAAATCATTATTATTGAAGAGTCATCAATTAAAATTTTCTAGATCTGTTATACACAATATTTGTTTCTAAATTTAATTTGGTCTAAATTATTCTGAAGAATTTTGGAAAAAGAATCCTGGGAATTAAATAATTATATTTAAAGTTAAAATTTTTGTATGAATTTAAAGAATCAATTTATATGAATTTATACTTTTTTATTGCAAATTATTAATTCTAAAATATTAAATAATTTTTATGAAAATTTATCAATAGTAAGTATGAAGTACTAAGTTCTAGTCTTCATTTCCCTAGAACAATATATAAAAGAAAAAATAATGGTAGATTTCTTATTTCCAATCTACAAAGAATTCAATAATATTAAGTCACTTCAATATCCAAGATATTCTTTCGGAACTTTAAATCTCAGTTTACAAATTAATGTTCAAAAAGATCCAATATCTTCAAAGAAAAGAATTAAGTTCCTCTCAATTTCAAGAAGCGTAAAAATCTATTTATTATTTTACCAAATTCATGAATAAAATAAAGACTTTAAAGCATCAAAACTACTGCAATGTTCCAGTTAAAACACACCAAAATTGATGCAAAATTCAACAAATGCAAATTATTATAACACCATTCATTTATCCACGAAAACGAATTTTATTTTTCCCGGATTTCCAGGTCTTAGTCTTCACTAAAAATGAATTCAAAGAGCAGAAAAAGGAAATAATTCCAGCCAAAATATTACTACCACATCCTTTCTAGATCTCAAGAAATGGATGCACCGAAAAAGAACAACACATCTTGCAATTTATTATCCACGGGCAAAGTTTGCAGCAGCCACATATCATCAATGAAATGTTACTTCACTTCCAGTCACTATCCCCGGATTTGTCGATTTAGCACATGTTTGAAAGCATAAACGAGGAGCCATCGCACATCACATACTACGGAGGATCCCGGATGCTAACTAAGGAAACGGAGAGATCGTGAGAGCAGACGATGCCTTCCGTAAATATCGCCAACTTGTTGTTTCGCCAATTGTATCGCCAAACGGTGGCTATTTTTAGAACAGCCAATAAGTATTAATTTTTCATGGAATTTAAAGCAGTGACAATGGGGCGCATCGAAGCATAATTTATGGGATGTGATTAATATCCTGCCAGGGGTTCCCGCTGATGGTATGAGACAGGGTTTAATAAACATAATGCAGGTTCATGAATTATGGGAAAAATTATAATAGGTGCATGAGTGATAGAATTGCATGATTTCTTTTAATTAAGGATGGGGATATGAAATGATAAAAATTGAATATAGATAAGTATTAATTAATTCTTGTTTTACTGTTTTCAAAAATAATGTATTTTAAAAAAATTAAAATGCAGAATATATATGTATATATTTTCACAACAGGAAATATAGTCTGTATTATTTTGCTTTAAGTCATTATTAAATGTTCAAACATTTAAATGCTAAAACTGTGATATTTATAACTTTTTTTGGGTATATATTAAAGTAATCGTTTAGCCCTTTCAGTCCTGAATTTTTAAAACTTGGGATAAAAAAAAGGATGCAAATTAGTGATAAGGGCCATCAAGAGAAGATCCAAGATTTCATATAATTTTCTCCTTGAGTGTAAGAAACAGGAAATCGTGGCAAATGCCACCATCAGGTTTGAAAATAAATGAAAATTAAGCTTCAAATACTGCTTTGGCAAATACTTAATTTAAAATACTGTTGCAAATGCCATTGAGATGGCTGAAAGGGTTAAGGGAAATCGTCGTCTGACTTAAAAATTAACGAACGGCAGAAATAGTTTTTCCAATCGTAAGGTTTCTATGAACGTTGTTGCAAATAAACGGAAATATAGAAAAAAAAGCAATAAACGTTTAAAAATAGAATGCACGCAAAAAAATTTAATCGCAAATAATGAAAATAAGCGAATGATATATAGACAACAGGAAAAAGTCAAGGGAAATTAACAGGAATGATCGAATTACAATAACATAAATAAACGAAAAATAGAGAATTCCGCCAAATTTCTTTGGAGATTTTTCGCTTGCTCTCGGCTAACGGAAAAGTACCTTTATTTTAGCTCAAAATTACTTCAAAATGAATCCAAAAGATTGTTTAATTAACTATGTTTACATTTAAATACATCAAACACTAAGAAAATAAGCAGACATGCTTGAAATAATCAGTTGAAAACTGATTATTCAAGCTCATTTGGAGTTAAGGAAATAAATATTTTTGGCTAGAAAGTTAGTTTTTAATTAATAAAAAAATTAATCAAAATTAGTTAACCGGAATAACTAGTAGCCTATGTTCTATTCTAGACTATAATCTATCTCTTTCTTAAATTTCATCCAATTTCACAGAGTTGTTCTAGCTTGATTGACTAACATCATCAATCCTTCTAAACTTTCACATTTATAATAGCAGCATAGATTATTTTGATCATAAGAAACTGAGCACTCTCTACCCATGAGTAATTTAATCACAATAGCAATATGAAGATTTTTAGAGAAAATTATTAGCTCAGATGGTTTTTTCTTATCTGAATAGTATTTAAACTAAGTTTAATTTTAAATAAATTAAGTGAATACAAACATAATTTAAATTTAATTTTTGATATATCATTATATTATATTTTTACTAATAGCTTTGGGAGAACTGCTGATCCATAATTACCAAATGTATTGCATTTTATTAAATATTTTGCAAACCTTTGATGCTAATGATTTTCCTTAAAAGCGTATTTTTAAAGATCAAACTGCATCAAATGCTCTGGTATCAGACTAGACACCAGAGTATTGTATTTTAATACCTTAATACATGATCTATTTAATGTGCAAATGAACTTTCTTAATGCAGGTTAAGTTCCATGACATTATTGTAACATTAAAACGTAACTAACTGGATAATATTTAGTTTAACAGAACATCGTCTTTTGTAACTTCATTTTCTCATTGTAACGTAAACTTCGCAGAAAATAAACAGAGTAGCTCTTGAAAAAAGACGAAATTTACACGTTTAAATATACTATAAAGAAACAATATAACAAAACATTTCGCATTCCATATCAAAAATGAAAATATTTTATTTAATTTCTGGTAAAATAAAGATATTTGAAAAAAAATTATTGAAAATTAGGAAAAAATATTTGACACACAAACTGATTTCATATAGAAAACAGTATTTGTAATAAGGTTATCTGCGCTGTTTCATTTTAGATCGTCACAGCTGAAAAATATAAAAATCATTATTTGATTAATCGAAATTCTATTTAAAATTTTGGAAAAAAAATGCTTCTAGTTTTATATTTCTGACCTTCAATTTATGCTTACGTTGAAAAAGGAATCTATAGTCTATATGTTGATTTCCAACATACATATTTTCTGTCGTTAATGAAAAAAAGCAAGCTATAACTAAATTCTATTTAAAATTCAAATAACTAAATAGCTAATAAAGATTCTATTTCAAATTTTGGAAAAAAATTGCTCCCAGTTGTAAATTTCTAACCACCAAACCATATTTACATTGTATAAGGAATCCACAGCTTATATGTTATATGTAGATTTCCAAAACACACATTTTCTTTCATTATTAAAAAAAGCAAACGATAACTAATCAAAATTCTATTTAAAATTCAAATAACTATCAAATGGCTAATCAAAATTCGATTTGAAATTTGGAAAAAAAATGCTCCCAGTTGTATATTTCCACACTCCAAATTAAGTTTACATTGAATAAGGAATGTAAATATTTTATGTTTTTATATAGAATTCCATCACAACTATTTTCTTTCATTATTTAAAAAAGCAAACGATAATTTTTAGAGAAATAATGGTAGCATTTAATCATTGGATATAAAAAAAAATCATAACTGTTTAAAAATAATCTGCGAATATCAGTATGTGATTATTTTCAACATTTCGCAAACTGAAATTTTTTTTATCTACTATTTTCATTTAAATTCAGTTATATCGAAATTTTATTCTGTTCTTGTAGTCTGAAATTCTGGCCATTTTCGAGAATTCCAATTTGAAAGAGTCTCAAAATGGATCTTCTCTGAAACAAATCGCAAAAATTTTCCTTAAAACTAAAGAGTATGAATTTCAGTTTCAGTAGATTTTTGTATTTTGTAGCACAAGAGGCATATTATCTTTAAAATATAAAATCTGAGTTTCAAAATCTTGGGCTTTTTCTGAGACCAATTCGAACTTCATTTTAAAATATGCTACCATCTTTACTCTTTTTCATACTTGTCTATGGAATCATGTAGAAATTTAATATTGGAAATTCTACGGAATATATTTTGGATCTTCTTATTTGTAAAAAAAGATATCCGGAGGCTATGGAAGAAAATTCTCCATGTAACAATTGGTAAACCATGGTCAAAATAATTGCTTTCTAAAAATAAGAGAAAATATGGATTCTATAGAAATTTTACAAATAAATGTAGTTTTCAAAATATAGATATAGACAGAAGTTGTATTATAGTAATTTTTCAAAATAGTTTGATAATTTTAAGAGATATAAATGTAATTACAATTGATATAATCAAGTTTGAAAAAGCACATTTAATTTTAATGTATTTCTACAACAAAAATTTAAGTATTTAAAATTGGATGAAATGGTTCTAAGGGAGCAGAATTCCTATTTATTAGTTTATTTTATTTTTGGTGTCCGTATGTTGAAAATACCAAAATTGTATTTTTTTTCTTTTAATATTACAGTAGATTCGAGTTTTATTCATAAAAATAAATAAACATATAATATTAAAGAATTCATCCAATTCCTACTTGGGTTAACAAAGAAAAAAATATTTTTTTTCAGTTTCTTTTTAAATAACTACAATTAATGTAAATAATGTACCAAAAAATTATTGATTTTTTGCAAGAGTTCAACTGGCATTTATCACGCTCACGTTAAAAAGGATGAAATCGTTGCATTTTACCGATTGAGCTACTGCCTGTTAATTTCAACTTCCAATAAAAAGAGTTAAACTTCTATTTTAAAAATTAAATATTAATAAAATTTAGTTAATGAATTAATATAAAAAATATTAACATCAAGTATTTGAACTTAAGTGGGTGAATAAAACGTATTTTATTAACGATTGAAGATTTGAACAAGATGTATACAGGGTGTTCATTAATTATTGTCGGGGTTTCCGTACCTCATAACTTTCGAATAAAAATATTTCGTGGAAATAAATTACGTATTCGTAAATTAAAACTCAAAGAATTTTATTAATGATATTAAAGTGCACAAAAAGCTTATTAGAAGCTTATATTAAAGCTTGCGCAGTTTGCACTTTGTAGGCATTCAGCTAAAGGTGGTTATGTAGAACGTCCCATATTGTCGTATGCGGCATATGTAACTGCACAGCTGATTGTCTCGTTGATTTTCGTGTATTGCTAGTAAACATTTTTTGGATGCGATCAACATTTTCCTGCGAAGTTCTAGGTCTTTCGGCTCCCTTTTTCGGTATAGAATGCTACCAGTCTCCTGAAATTGTGTTAACCAGCGTCTGATAGAAAATTATCGGAAGGAGGATCTTTCTTGTACGTGTTTCTGAAGCGCCGTTGAATATTGAAGACTGATTTAGTTTCGAAAAACCACAAACACTCATTGCTTTTTCTTGCACGGTCGCCATTTTTATTGATGACGTCATAATTACTCAGACTGCAAATGCGCTAAGATCGCATTGTTGCCACATAAAATCTTTGAGTTGTAATTTACGAATTCGGAATCCGTTTTTGCGTAATATTTTTTATTCGAAAGTTATGATAATAATTAATGAACACTCTCTATAAAGGGAGAGTGTGAACTATTAGTAGGAATTGTTAAAAATACGCAAATGAAAGTTTCAAAGTTTATTTTAACCAAGTTAAGCATCATGATCTTAAAATTCAGAAGTCAGTTTAAAATAATTTAAATATTTTTGCTTATCTGTTATTACACATATATTATAGAATACTAAATGCAACTTTACTTACTTTAATAATACTTAAGACTTATTATTACCACATTAACTTTAATACGTAACGAATACCTAAATTCATATTAATTTTTAGAATTTAACCTATAAATGTTATGTGAAATGAAATTATTTAAAAAATATTTTAAAAAACAATTTTGTTAAATAATTCAAATTTAACTAAAAATGATGTAAAAAATGTCTATCTAGACGACTGTATATAAGTGGTAATTTTCAAAACAACCAAATTATTTTCAAGAATATATAATAAAAAGTTGTCACAAATGTTATCTGTCCCAATAATAATAATTTTAATAAAAAATGAGTTTCGTAGCTACCGTAATTAAAATTTCTCAATCTGTGGACCATAGCCACACAAATTCATGAAAAAACCTTTGATATAAACTTTGTGTATAAAATAATAAAAAGTGGAAAAGCATTCATAGAATAAAATACTTTCAAATATGACCACCAGATGACGCTTTATTTTTAATATACGCATTCTAAAAACGTTTATATTATAATTTTTCCCGAAATTGCGCAACAGCTGTTGTAAATCTACTAATACGGAATCATTTTCATTAAGTTGCTATTCATAATAATCTAGAACGTTGCATTTGTTAATTTTTTCACTATTGTTTCTGAAATGGCTGCTGTATGAAAATTTCGTTATTTGTATAGACTTTAAACCGATGCAATCTCTCCTAAAATTGCTACAATTTAAAAAAAAAATAGATTGACGTCTATATTTTTTATTTGTTTTGAAGGGAAAACATATGCTTTTGTAGAAAATTTGAAGACGAGGTTCTCATTCAAGAAAAAGGTGACGGGAAAACCTTAGTCAAAAATAAATGACTGCGAATGCTTGAATACTCTGTAATAGTTATACAACAAATAGATAATTATGGCGTATAACTAAAAAGTTATCACAGTAATGTGTTTTCTAGTAATAATAATTTAAAACTAATGCTTTAAACCGTTGCATATTTTTATTTCATTTAGTCACAAACAAAGTTGACTCTGCTTTTGATAAATAATTATAACTATAAGCTACTCAAAATAAGAAAAATTATATAATGATTTCGATTTAGTACGGTAATTTTTTAATTCCGTACTAAAGCATACAATATATATTTATAAATCATTCATGGTTCTAACTAAACAAAGTCATTAGGATATGAAAGTTTTTATAACTTTAGGTATAAGACACTATCGGCCTTGATAATTAATTGATGTTTATAGTCATGATAAATCAGTGTTTAGATGTAGCAATATAAACTGTATTGAGAATAAATATAAAATTACAAATCAATACAGTATAAAATATGCTTAATGTCAAAAGATTTTTCTAAAGGCTAGGATAGTCTGGTTGGTAGGGTGTCGGATTCTCATCCCTACGGCTGTGAGGTCAAACCCACCAAGTGAAGACTCTCCGTGTTTGTGGTGGCTGGCGTAAGTTAAATACTTCGTGGTCACAAAGTCTTCCATATCGAGAGTAATATCACTGGGGATAATGGGTCAGATGTGATGGTTCCCTGTTCTCGATCTAAATTACGATCTGTGGATAATTATTGAAATACACGAATAAATTCCGCCCTGTAAAACGAGTTATGGCGTGTGGTAGCTAAATCGTACTCTTGGCCCTAGTTTAGAAGTTTATTTTAAATTTTTCTTTTAATCTGATTTTTTTTAATTAGGGTAGTTTGATTTGTTTATTATCATTTATTATTTTAAAAATTCGCTATTAAATATCTTTAAATTTAATCTACTAAATATCGTTAATAATTATTACCAAAGAATCTTCAGTAATATGTTTTATTGCTTTATCACAAGATTTTACTGTACCGTGATATATTTCCACAAATCTTACCTCATTCATCACAAACATTCGAAAACTCATCGAATGCCCTTCTGGTATCAAAAATGTGGTTACCACATTTGGCGAGCTACCGCCAAGTTGAGCGATGATAGCATACAATTCAATGTTGCAAATCTAAATAATTTCCAATACAAATTTATTTGTATTACTATTCTTTATTATATTATAAAATTGATACATCATCGGATATAATAAAAAACTGTCATTTTGAGAAAATTTTCTTTTAATGGAAATAGTTTTTTTTTTTGAAAAATTTAAAGAATACCTAAATTAAAATTCTAATTTTGCAGCCATTAAAAAATATTTTGGTTCTTTTTTTAAAATATTTCTATTTGTTTTATATCTAGAATTTCAGAAATATTTTCATTGATTTTTAATTAATTATTTACAAAGCGAGTACAAAGATTATGCCGTTTTTCTACAAAAGCGATAAAACATTTTCTCTAGTGAAAAGATCATCAAATATTGAGTCCTACTTGCACAGAAGAGCGAGAAAAGGGGAAATAACCGCTTATGTGTAAACACATGACGTCAATCATGGATATACGCTCCATAGGGAAGTATAATAAAGATGGGAAAATTAATCTTTTCTTATGCAACATTGTTGAGCATAATTGCTTTAAGTTCATGTGCCTTTACTTATACTTTAAATGCTGAGCACAGAAGAACAGTAAAAAATTCTACCCTGACAAAGGAAAGGCATTATATTGGAAATTGTGTTTTAGAAGAGATTTAATATAATGATAATATATACTTAGAATGCTCATTCATGAAAATATTGATGCACAACAGCCAGGTAATTTCAAGGAAAGGATCTTCAAACTTTCAGCATATCTTATACATTAATAAAATGTAGCTGTAAAAGAGCTCCGAATAGTATAGTGGATAAAGCTCTGGCAAAGCTTTCACGTGACTCGAGTTTCATCATGGGTTAATATCTTTTTTTTCCCATTTGTTATGTCAGACCATGGTGTTATTTATGGTATGAGGTTTTTGGTGTCAACAAAAAGCCGTGGGCGAAAAATAAAAAAAATATATTATCTGTACGAGCATCTCAAAAATCAGCTTTTAATAGCGAGTTGCCATCGCATTGAAAAAAGCTCTGATAAAAAGTAAATTAACGTCTACAGCAAATAAAACCTTAAAAAATCTCATTTTTAGCACATGATTATATGAAATGGAATAAACAGGAAATGGGATATTTTTTAAACATAAAATGCGAGACAAAGTTTTTTGCATCGTTTGCAATACTAAAGTGACACATTCAATGAAACAATTAAAATGAATAAAAATATAATTTAACTCGCATGAGCACGTGTTGCTTGGCCGTTCAAGAAATGATTTTCTGACATGATGCATTGGCATATGCACAGCAGGTTTCATTTCATTTTATTTTAAAGTTATTTAAGATCAATTTAACAATTCAAAAAAGGTTTGATTAATAGAATTTTTTTTATACAAAAATATTTATTTTATTGTTAAATGTATTATAATTTAGTTTTCAGAAGAGAAAAAATATAAATGTGTGGGTTTTTAAAAAATATATTCTGAATTACTTAAATTAAAGTTAAGATGATTTAATTAATGAAAATAAAGATTTAATTAGACATGGTTTCGATCAATATACTATTTATTTTTAAACAGAAAAATAAATTTATCTTCTTTTAATGTCTGAATTATAATTTTTTTTAAAATAAATTTATGAACTCATTTTTTGTTTTGAAAATTATATTAAAAAATTAGTGAGTTTTAATTAATAAGTAACTCTTTTATTAAAAAAATAAAAATAATAAATGTTCATTCACTTAATACTTGACTCATAATTGTAAGCAGAAAAAAATTACAATCACAAATGATGATAAATATTAATAAGATCACTGTCATCATAAAAATACTTCATTTTATTTTGTTTTTTAAATTATGTACAAAAAACCGAATGGAAATTAAATTTGATATAGGATAGAAGTATTTTGACAATTTGAACTATGGACAAATAAGCATTATCCAGAAGAGAAATCTTAAATCAATAGATTAAAAAACCAATTTTATTTATCTTCAAAAACATTTCTTTTTCTACAGAAGATTGGAAAACGCACAAAGCATATCATATTCAATAGAAATTTTAAACCGTTTGTCTTTGCATTCCATAATTTAAATTCTGAATTCTACTTTTTTCTTTTTGATTGTTTATATTGAAAATGTTTGCTGATTTAACTTTATTAATTTCATCTTCTTATTTTAATTACTAACATCAACACAGTACAGTAAATTATTTTTCATTATTAAATCCAAAATTTTAAGTGAATTTAATATAAAAATAGTTATTTGAACTATTTTTCATGGTTAAAATTATATATTTAAAGATGTAAAAAATTTAATTATAATTGTGATTTATAAATCATATGCAGGAACATTATTTTTATTTTCAAAAATAAATTTTAACTTCCCTATTAAGGGCACCAAAAAATTATTTTTCTACACAAAAATTAGTATCATTAATTGAAACCATCTTTAAACTTAATTTAATTTAAGTCAATCTGAATACGTATTTAAAAAACGCATTTATGTTCAATTTTTTTTGCATAAAATTTAAATTATATTCTAAGAATTGAGACAAAATATTTTTATTTTGGTATAAAAAACAATAAACATATCTTAATTAAACATTTTTGGAAATAGTTAAATTAATCTGAAATAATTTAGAAAGAAGCAAATGGAAAAATCAAAAAAGATACTAAACCAAGACTCAGCTCTAGTCTGTTGAATAATAGCGTAAGTGGATGCGCTAGCGCTTTATCCACTCTACTATTCGGGATTTGCCAACGGCGACATTTTATTAGTATATCAGTTATGCTTTGAGGACCATTTTCTCGAAATTGGCTGTCTATAGGACTTAAATATTATCATGAATGAAGATTCCACATATATCTATCATTATACTAAATTTTCAAAATTAAGGAACTTCACCTTAGTGATTAAAAAATGAAGAATTTAGCATTATAATTAAAGTAAGTTTTTTTTCTATAAGCTTGCATAGTACTTTCAGTGGAAATCGACAAATGAAAGTTAAAATAATAATACTAATTTCAGTGGATTTTAAGCTCAAATTTTAGGTGAGATTTCATGTGAAAATAAAGATTAGAACGAAATCTTCTAAGCATATTTCAATATATCATGTCAGAACATCATTTCTTGAACGACCAAGCACCCCGTGCTCGTGCAAGTTGAATTATATTTTTATTCATTTTGATTGTTTCATTGGATCAGTCACTTTAGTAATGCAAAAGATCCAAAAAAAATATTTGATTAGAGTGGATTTCGTTTAGCATTATATAGAAACTTACAAATCCGATGTAAGCACTATGCATGTTTTTGAGCTATCTTGCTCATAAACAAAGATATACATGTAATTCCAAAAATATATTATTTGGACTCAGGAGATATAACATTTTATTTACTTTAAAATAAAATAAAAAAATCATCAAATTGTGCATAAAGTCGCATCATCAACCATTATAATTGGAGAATTCAGAAGCGTTTTCCTAAATCATAAAAATATAAATACAGTGGGAATTATAGCTTCATCATTTTCAGAATTATTATCCCATTTATAAAAATCTTCAAAAAAAATATGTTTATATTTATTTGAATTTTCATAAATACACTGTATCATAGATGTGGATGAAGGTAAAAACTATACCCTTTTTTTTTACTTTGTTTTGATTATGCTTGTTGAAATCTTAAATAAATTTAAGCAATTTTATATAATTACAAAAAGCTACTAACTCATTTAAATTACTCTTAAGAAACACTATTAATTTCTAAGTCGTCAGAAATAAGCATACAATTCTAGGATGAAAAATACTCTAAAATTTAGATATATATATATATCTTGATTAAATAAACGTGTTCTTGAAAAAAATATTGAGCCTACAGTTTTTATAGTTTCCCAGGTTTTATCGCGTATATTAAGGGAAAAATTATTTTTTTGCATTAATATTCGAAAAAAATTACAGAATTAGGAAGCTTTTTTAAAATTTTATTTTAAACCAGTTAACAACACCTAAAAGAAAAAAAATTTCACTTGATTGGTGGATCCTCTTCGACGCTGCTTTTTTAATTACCTAAAAATATGTAATATAATGATATTCAATACATTTTAGTTGAGTTAGTTTCAACTAAAGACTTCATCATTCTTGTATTCAGAACGCTAAAATATGAAATTTGAGTAGTACGACCAGAAAATTGGATTTAAAAAAAATCAGAATTTTCATCCAGCTATAATTTTTATAAATCTTATCAATGCTGAAATCATAATTCATTATGCCTTTTAGAGCATTTTTTAAGTGTAATGGTCTATTTCTGTTTCCAAAATTAACTATTGGATTGAAATGAGTATGGGCTGTATTCGATCAAAATCCATTCATATTTAACCAGTTAACTGGTTTTGAAGAATTACTCGTCATTGGAAGAGTACAACATTTTCGTTATGGCGCGTTTACGTAATGACTATTATTGTATTTATATAATGATTATTGAATTATTATCTCTATAATTATTTTTTAAATATTTATAACATGCATATGTTTATCTTCTCCATGTCCAATAAACTGTTTGAATGATCTCAAAGATCATAGTTGCAGGTGCATGGGGAGGTGTTATGTCTGTATATGTTTATGACAATGTATGTACTCATTTTAAAAGGCGTTCGAAACAATTAATTGGTTAAACTAAATCAAATCTTTTTCCTTATTCATGAATAGTTTATAAAATTATCTGTGATATTTTGCTTAGTAACGTTCACGGCAACAAAATTGTATTTCATCGTGAAGTGGATGGATCAAAGTAAATATTCACAATCAGCTTCAATAGATATCACAAATCGGGTTAAACCTGTATATAGCCCAAATATTTAAACGGTCTTCAGATATCAGCAATATGAATTCTCTGAAATGTTCATTAATTATGGAATAGTTATATATTCAATCTACATTTCCATGCCGCTTCTAATGCTTCTCGATGTATAAATTATTCCATCGTATATTTAGGAATTAATACAGGAAATCAAATTATTAAATTTAGAAATAAAAATACGGGTGTTATTTTTGGATCATTATAAGAATTGTCATCGCTCTAAAGTATTGTTAAAAGATGTATAAGCGTTCAGTTAAATATAAAAATTTATCTACATAAAAATTCTGTACATTTTAATGTTTTAAGCTTATTAATTATTTTTGGACAAAATAGTCTTAACAATTACATAATTTTAAATTCCATCATTGCAATGTATGAAAAGAAATACATAACTTTTTATATATTAACAATATATGCTAACCATTTGTCATTAATAATTAAAATTTTTAAATGTTATTGTTAATTAGCATATATGGCAATCTACATTTTTTGGTGTTCTAACGAACATTTAATCAGCTTTACCAAGCTTTAGATTTAAGATTAATTCTTAAGTTTAGTAAAGCTGAATAAATGTTAATCATGTATGGAAAAAATAATTTCTACAACAATTACATAATTTCTAACTTTAAATTCTATCATTGCAATGTATACAAAGAAATACATATTTTTTATCATCTATTAGTAATGTATGGAAATCATTTGTAACTAATAATTTACATTTTTAAATGTTACTGTAAATTGGCATATATAGCAACCTACATTCTTTGGTGTTCTAATGAACATTTATTCAGCTTTAGATTTAAGATTAATTTTAGCTCAGTAAAGATGAATAACAATACCCGAGTACGCATATATATTTATTATTCATAAAGCAGAGAGAGTGGTCTCCTCAAAATTTCTCGCATTTTCAATGATAAAGATTATCATTGAAAATGATAATATTCAATGATAATCTTTATCAATGAATGATAAAGATAATCAATGATGATCTTTATCATTTAGAGAGCACCTTATATGGATTAGAGTAAAAAGTTGCAAAATAGGGAAATTTGTAGTGTCTCCATTGTATGATCCTTGTCAAATTTTTAGCAATTGATTCATTGCATGCGGCTAATGGTATCCAAAAAAATTACTATTTTAGGCATGTTTTTCTATTCAAAGAAATTAAAATGTTGATCCAAATTATACTTATAGCTTCAAAATTAATGGACCGAATTTTATATAAGATTTTCGTGTTTTAGTTAACACGTTTCTTAAAATACATACATACATGCATACAAATATACATACATACAGACAGATAGACGGTTCCACTTTTTGAATTTGGTTCAAAACTTGATAGGTTGTTCTAGATAGATACAAAACATGTGAACCGACACTTATCTGTCTAGCTTTTTTCCCATTTCTCAGTTATCATTAAATTAGTTTCAAACTAACAGACAGATTCCTTACACCAAATTTTGCAAAGATTATGATGCAGCGTGCTCCATCTGCAGAAATGATGAATATCAAATATACGCAAAAATCATAACAATTTATTTTCAACCAATATTTCTCACGAATCTTCTGGTTATCAAGAGCGACCAATTAGAATTAACCCTTTCGCGAATGAATAGTCGAAACAGCACTTAACGTATAAATTTGGATATTTTCCCCTCCCTCCCAAAAAGATTTTTCAAGTTAGGTTACAAAGAAATTTATTTATTCTTAACATATTCAAATTTTTATACCATAGATAATGCATTTTAAAACATTGTTATGTTGTAATATTTTTATAAAATATTGATATTTAATATTATATTAAGTTATTTACTAAACTTTTTCAAATCTTTGTCATTTTTCTTGCAAATATCAAAAGTTTCTTTTAATTTATAACATGATAAAAAATTATGTAAACTAATTTATAATGACTTGATAATCATTTAAGGCTTATCGTTTTTTTTAAAAAAACTGATATTGTATATTTTTAATTTGTCAGTGATCATATGACAACAAAATTAGGAAGTGCAGTCAAAGATTTTATATTACGCTTTAATTTTTTTTTGTTACTGGAATACCACTTAATTATAATTCATCATGAATGAAGTCAAAATATATAAAAGCTTTAAAAAATTATTCCACTCTCTTTACCGTATTAATATCAAGGATTTGCATAAAATTATAGCTTCTTCATTTAAAATTAAAAATAGAAAAAACAATCCCAATTCCATTAAAATTAAATTACTAAACAATCATATAATTCTAAATTAACTTTGTAAATATAAATAGGTAATAGGTAAAAGGTAAAACAAGACCAATAAAATAAATTCTAAGTTAAAATTAGCATTTTTCTTTTGAAATGTTAATTCTACTAAATAAATCGTTTGGCTATATCTTAAAAGAAGTGTGAAAAGATGATTTAGTTAATTCAATTATATTATCAGAGAAAAATAAAATAATTAACTTTGAACTTTCAACTTTATGAAATGTTAATTCAGTTTCTGAAAGCAGTAGATAAATAAAAAATAAACAGAAGCCTTTGATCAATATAATGAATTGCTTTTTTCTATCTTATATAATTCAGAATGTTAATTAAGTAACACTAATTTGATTATTTTCCTTTTAATGCTAAGTTTTGCTATTAAAACAACTGATTGGAAATATGACTTTCACAGTAGAAACAACAAAAAATGGCATTGGACATCCATATTTTCAATAACAAAGCGAAATGGTAAATTATCTACAAATTTAAAAAGAAATAAACTTTTGAAAGACCGTTTATAACAGTTAAGGTTTTATTTGATTAAAACTAAAAAAATTGAAAAAATATATATAATGAATTTCGATTCCAATTACTTAAATAGTTTATGTTTTTGTATAATTAGCAAACTTTTCTTGAAGAATTATATATGTTAAATATCAAAATAAATATACAGATAGAATTAACAATTATTGTTTAGCTTTGAACTCTCGCGGTTTACAGACTTAAAATCAATTAGAATAGTGTGCTATTCACTTGATGAAAAGAAATCCCATAGAATAAATCTAAAATCTATTGAGAAGAAAGCAATGGCAGACACAAAAGATCATGGCAATCGGTGATATAATTGAATTTCGCTTTTACTTGCTTTCTTTTAACGATTTGTTTTGGTAATTAAAGATGCACAGTGAATTAAAAAAGGGAACTGTCAGACTAAACTTAAGTCGACGTGCATATATATATATATATGAACACCAGAAATTTAATTTTTAGTTTTGTATTAATATGAATCTATAACATTACTTATCTACGCAGTTAGTCTCATAGTACATAAAAGAATTTTATTATAGAAAAGTTTTAAATATTTTAAAGAATACTTAATGAATGCAAGACTAATGAACTTTTGGCGGTAAATCTAACAGCAATGGTTATGCTGTGATAAATTTGGTAACTTTTGTGTTAAGAAAACGCAGTTTGTTGAAAATGTAAAAATTGGGATTATATCGTGTAATCACTGCAAAAATTATTACAGAGTTGAGGAATAGCTGCCCTAGAGAAGTGGTAATGGTCCAGTGGACCTTTATAGAGCTGACATTGTACCTTTGACCATGAGATTCAGGATGGGCTCTTTTAGATATTTTAATAAACTGACGAGTATAAAATTTTATAACAGGACTTCTAATTACATTTTAAATTGTAAGAGTAACCAACGTTTCAAGAGACACCCCCCTGGAATATGCCCGGAGAGAAGGTTTTATTGATTTAAAGGTGGTTTCTTCGACCACTTCTGATTGTTTGCCTTCCACAGTGTCTTTAAATGGTATTAGTTTTAATGATATTCTGAGGTCCCATGCCAATAAATATGAAGACCACCAGGACCTTTTGAAACAGTCTGTTGAAACTGAAAAATAATAACGTTCTCAGATGATAACTTGAAATTTGCGATCGTAGATTTCAATGCTCTTTTTGTTTATAATATTTTAGCTTTCTGAAGAAAAAATTATTCTATTGAAATTTATGAATAAATTTCATTTTTTTCATTCAGAAAATTTTTAATTTAATGATCAACAATATATAACATCTCCCAACAGCTTTGAAATAATTAAAATTGATTCAATACTAATTTTGTCATTTGTCACCATGTTTTTTTTTTTGTTGTTGTTGTTTTTTCTCCAAAACAATTTTTTCCATAATCAAGCAATTATATCACTTTGGATATATTTTAATTCAAGGTAGACTTTAAACACCTTTACCAAGGAACAGATTATTTTCCCCTTTTTAAGTTGAACTGGAGAGCAACTAATTGGTATCTAAATGTATATTTCCATAAAGTAGCCATGAATAAATTGTTCATCAGATTTCAAATGAAATAAATATTCGATTTATTCCCTTTAAAAGTTAATTTCCCAAACATAGAAGGGCTTAAGATCAAAACTATCGGATACCAAGAGGATTAATTTGTCTTTTAATGATATACTAAATCCCAATTATTCCGGACTAAACTATTCAGCAAAAGCTTTTAGGAATCGCTATGCTAAAATTATTTGTTATTCTAAACTAAAAGAGATAAAACTCTTGAATTTGTTAAAATAAGTTTTAAAAGTTTAAATAAAATACATAACAAACAAGTCATGTATAAATTTATTTAAAAGAAACTCACCCATTAAGAGATAAAGCACTTATTAGGAAAAGTGAATAAATTTATAAAAGTTTAATGTTTGATAGTTAAATATTTGACATAAACAATTATTATTTATATTATTTATATTTATAATTTATTTATGCTTTTATTGAATGCTTAACATTGTAAGCTGAATTATGAGGAAGTTGAATCAGAATGGTTTAATATTATGCATCAGAATAAATAAAATCAAAAAATTAATTGAATGATTGATTTACTCCATAATTATGAGCATAATATTTCTAAACATTGTATCAAAATGCATCAAATATTTTTAGAAATTAAAAAAATGTTTAAATGCATGTCATCATTAGCACGTCCTTTAACTATTATAAAGAAATTTTTCAAATTATTAATAAAATTCACACATCACTTTATCATAATAAATTGATACATGATCTGACAAATGTGTATCCAATATAAAGAAGGGGCATTAAGGTATTTTTGAAATTCCAAACTCATAAAATAAAATTCCCTTATGCACTACCTCAAAAAAATTTTTACTCTGATTTTTTTGAAGTGTTTCCAAAATTTTTTTTTATTAATACATAATTCATCAATGGCTTATAAAGTGATAATCTAAAATATTACCTGAATGTGCAATTTAGCACAATGCCCAATTTCTTTAGATAAATTTTATGCTTTACACACACGAGAGAGAGAGAGAGAGAGAGAGAGAGAGAGAGAGAGAGAGAGAGAGTTTTTTTAGTAGTAGAGATATAATCTTACAATGCGAAATGTTTTAAATAAATATTTCGAATATTTTTATTATTTATATACTTATTATATACATTAACAGGATTTTACTTATACACATTTTGGACATGAGGCTATATCTAAATGATTTATTAAAAAATGAAACTTAACCAATATATTAACATCGTATAATTTGATCATTAAACATGAATAATCATTAATATTCCAAAGCAGACCAATTCAACAGAATAAAGTAATAAATTTTTATACATTGCAAAAACTATTTAAATTACATTTAATAAACACATTTGGGGACTAATATATTCGTTGGAAATATTAGTAATGTTTATTTTTATGTCAATCATTCGTGAAGTATTTTTTCTGGTACTTTTCATCAAGTAATGTTGATCCTCATTTAGTTATAGATATCAATAAATGATTTTTTATTAATTTTACACACATTTTATTTATTTTGTAGATGAACAGTCTCAATCATATCAAGTACAGTGACATATTAACTTAAATAAGTTATATAAAAAAATTCCATTCCTTCTTATGTCAATATTTTTTTTAAAAATTTAGTTACCTTTTATTAAATAGTTAAAATTATCAAAAAATAAAATTTCAATTTTTTGATAAATAATTTATCAATAAATGATTGATTTTCACAAGAATTTAACTCGCATTCTTCAGCTTTAGTTGAAAAATACTGAATTCCTTGCATTTTACCACCTGCCTGTTAATTTCAATTTTCATTAAAAACTCTAGTTAAAGTATTCAAAAATTATTAAAATAAATTAATGACTGAACATTTAAAAAAGCTGTGTTATAATGCCAAGTGTCATCCTCTACGAGTTTTACAAAATGTATTTGTACTTGAGTGGATGAATAAAAAGTGTTTTATTAACTATCAAACATAATGTATATATGTATATAGGCAGATTATGAACTAATAGTAGGAATTGAAAAAATAATTGAGCAGAATTTTTGTGGAGCCATCTGTTGGTTCGAAACGGAACTTTTCACATATAAAATATAATTAAGTTTCTTAATTTTATTTTTAATGCAAATATTTGACAAAACTGTATTAATATCAATTTTTGTCCACTACAAGCTTTAAGAAAACGTGATTGATCTTGAATGTATGAATAAAAAAATATTTTATTAATTATTAAAAATTTGAACAAGATAAATATAGGGTGAGAGCGAAGTAATAGAAGGAATTGAAAAATATCAATTATAATATCGGTAAACTACTTTCAATTACAGTTTCTCTTTCACAGTTAACTGCAACCTCATTCTTTTATTACAACTGCATAGTAGGCAGATATTAAATAATCTTGCTTCATTGATTTTCAGAAATTGGAGAAATTTATTATATTCGATGTGGACAATAAAAACAGTTCGACTTTCATTGCAGAAGCCTATTTTAAATTTTGCAAAAAATAATGTTTCTACGAAATTTTCAAAATTCAAGGAAAAAATAAAACTTATGCAGTATTTGAAAAATATTCTAGAAACATATACTTTTCAGAAACAGAATTTAAAAATTGTTCAAATCATCACACGCTGATTTTGTCAAGTTTAGTCCAGCTACATTAACACCCTGCTATAAAGAAACACTATGGCTATTTTGGAATGAACCTCATAATTTTGAACAGCGGTTCGATGACGAGAACGACACTTGAGCTGGCACACCTCTTTCCGGACAACACCAGTGGGAGGGACGTTTGATCCTGACGAATTCAACACTCAACAGACCCCCTTACACGACGGTTCTTCTGTGGAATCAGATCTCAAATAGTAAACCCTAAAACTCACAAGACAAGACCTTATTACAAAACCACCCCAGTCCCATTAATTTCGTCAAGTATTGCGGAAATACAGCAAATCGTCGGTTACTAATTGATTGAATTTATAATCAATTTTTTAAAGAAAAGATGCATGATGCACATTTCTATCTCCATACGTTATCATTCTTAAAGATATGGTTATAAATTGAGGCGTTTCATCGTAAACGAGAAATAAAGTACTCATTGACTTCTAAAAAAATAGTTATTTTTTCTTAGTAGTATCATCAACCTGACATAAAAATTTTCTACATATAATTGTGAGTGATGGTACTGTAATGGTTTGTAGAAACCTTTTACCTTGTCAAAGAAAACAAGAATTGACAATTCCTATTACTTGAAAAAAAGTATTCAGTAAGAGAATTAAATATTTGCATCATCGTCCATCAAAATATATCCTTTCAATTTTAAGAACACTCTGCTCAATTGGATAGACGAAAAGACTTTCTTTTTCCTTTCGTATAAAAAATCAGACGATGTAATATTTCTTTCTTTTTAAACATTCCATGCAGCAGCTACTGTTAAACCTTTTGAGACACACGATTTTAAGGAAAATAAAAGATTTAATTTAAAAAATAATTTTTGTATTACAAAACAAATAAGAGAGGTCTCCCCAAATTTTCTCGCATGCTCATAATGAATACGTAATCGTTGAGAAAGTTTTGTTTAAATAACGAAATATTAATCTTCGGTCTAGATTAATCAATTTTATTGAATCTATCTAGTAATTAGTTTGTTGCGTTTAATAGCATTAGAAACCCGCATCTTTTTCTAGACACGTTTATTTCCCAATCGAGTGAGCAAAAATTTGATAATCAAAAAATACATATATTTTATGTATTTTTTTTTTCAATCACATTCATCATTATTTAATAATATGCCTTATTCACAAAATATAAGGATTCTTCATAATTTTTTAAAAGAAGATATGAAAATTTGAATTCCACTGCAGCATTTTGTTGATACATTTTAAATAATATTTTTATGTTTGTTAAGGATTTAAATATTGTCTTTTAAATTGTAATGTTTTTTTAATTAAATCTCTTTTCGCAATTTAGTAAAAAAAAGTATCATTCATTTATGGATGTTCAAATTTTAGACCAATCTAAACCACTTTAGTACAGATAAAATATGAAAATCATCTAAAGAAGGAAAATGATTGCAGATGCTTACTTACAAATGGAAGGAGAAATTTCAAGAATTTAAACTATTAAAACTGGTTGAAAACAGAGGAATGGTCAATTATTTACTTTGAAACTGATAAAATTAAACAATATCGTGATCACAATACAGAAATACTTCGCGCAAATCTGAATACATAGGTTTGGTACTAGAAGATTTTAATTAAATATTTAAAGAACATAAATGGATTAAAGGTTGGATCCAAGTTGGATTAATATTATATTTTTATCACACAAGAAGAACTCAGACTTCAGTAGAATTGTGTTTTGTTTCTATTTCCTTACAGCAAGAAAATAGATTTTAGTAAACTTAGGAGAAAGATTGGCGCAATAGTCATTTATAATGGTTAGTACTGGCTGCAAAAATTACTCATATAAAACAACTGCTTCTAGACAGATATTCCCACCAATAACCATAACTACATATTCAGTTATAGACCTAAAAATGTAAGCTACTCCTTAAATCTATTTTTGTACTGATGTTATCAGGGATAAGATATTGA